>JANHGB010009363.1:0-15554 GCA_026283785.1 Coracopsis vasa
GGCGAGGCGTTAATCACAGCCGCGGCGCTAATTACAGGGCAGCGGCAGCGGGAGCGGGCAGCGCCGTGGGAAGAGCTTGCGAGCTCCCGTCGGGAGACGCGGCCCCGGCCCTGCGCGCAGCGGCCATACCTGGTGCCAACGAGGGGCTGCCCGTGGGGTGGTCCAGGCACGGCTTGGGTGCGCGGTGGGATGCGGCAGAGGATGGGGTGCGATCAATGAAGGTGATGCTGGATGCAGGACCACTTCCTCATGCCGCATCCTCCCTCCTGGCTCTGCCTCATGCTCCTTCTCTCCAGCATCTGCAATTTCTCTAATGGACTTGATGGACCTAATTACAGCAGGAAGCTTTAATGCAGCCCAGGCCACGCTGCAATTCAGCTGATGGTCACTTCAGCGGCATTAATCATGCTGCTCCAACGCCACACTGCATGGGGAAGGAGCTGCCTCTCCCTGGTGTGGAGCAGGGATGCTCCCATGGGATCAGCTCCTTTGTCCCTGGCATGTACAGGGGTCTCCCTTGAGTCTAAGGCCTGGGGAGGTTCCAGCCGCTGGCTGAGCACCCATGGATGCAAGGAGGCAGCTTCCAGTGGAGGGGCAGAGCATCCCCCTCCATCCCCTTTGTCCTGCCGGGCCCTGCAGCCCAGCTCCTCTCAGCTTGGCTGGGGAGCGGGATCACCCCAGCTCTGCAGCCGCTGGAAGGGATGAGCCCCAGGGTGGTTTGGGGCAGCTCCAGGATCCTGCCATTTCCAGGAGCCTCCCAGCATCTCCAGCCCCACAGCTGCAGGCCCCGCTCCCTCCCCGGGCTGGAATCCTCCCTGGCACCTTGTTTATCCCAATTACTCACATGTCCCCTCCCGCCGGCTCTCACCCTCTCTGGGCCATCCCAATTTAGCTCCTGTTGCCACAGGAGCCTCCGGCCGGGCCCCACCGCATCAGCTCTGGGCAGCACGAAGCAATCTCCCCCCCTTCCCTTCTCCTCCCAGTGACCTGGGGCCGCTGCCCCCTGTGCCCAGGCCCTTCCTGGGTGCCCTGTTGGGAACAGGGAAGGGCAGGAAGAGCTGCCACAAACACTGCTCTTGCTTCACCCAGTGCCCCGAGGAGCCGGCCCTCGGCAGCCGGGAGCCCAGGGCCCTGCCCTTCCCTGCGGAGCAGCTGAAATAACCCAAAGTATCCCACGGCGGATCCAAAAGGAACGTGAGCACCGGGGCTGCGGTGAGAAGGAAACACTGTCTGAGCCTTTATTGGAACCCTTCTCCTAACCAGGCTAACAACAGGAATACCCCAGGAAGACTAAGGAATACAGTCTGCGTTTGGATGGAGAGCAAAGGGGGTGCCACAATGAGGTCACAGCAGCAGATGGGAATCGACCAGCGGGTGAGGACACACAGACACCGGTTCCCTGCTCCAAATCCTCTCATTCCTGGGTTTCGGAGGCAGAGCTGCCCCGGGCTGGGGAGGTTCCGGGTGTTGTTCTGTGGGCAAGAGCCCAGAAGTCAGGATGCTTGCCCATGGATCTGTTGGCACAACAGCGGGAGCAGCAGTGCTCCGGAGACCCTCCCGCTCATGGGCAAACTTCCAGGTAGCAGCTAAAGTCATGAGAATTCCCTGGTAAGGAGGTAACAAAACCCCAGTGGGCACTGGAGGGCGAAGGCATCGCTCAGGCACCTGAATCCATCCCTTTCCCTGACAAATATCCCGATAACCCCAAGGATGGGTGCCCTGCAGGTGGAACGGGGCAAGGCAGGACAAGGCAGGAGGATGAGGGCCTCAGGATGGGGCAGGGTGGACATCCTTGCTGCCTGGCAAATCACTTCAGCCCTATCCCTTTTAGCACATCGATGAAAGGGTGATAAGTCCCTCATTAACTACTGAGAGCCAAGATGGGGGCAGTGGTGGGAGATTGGAGATCTCCAGGGATGTCTGCATGGCACAGAGGAGGGAAAGCAGGATTATTCCACCACAAGAAGCCTGTCACCTCCAAATGCCCAGCACCTTTCCGGGGGCTGTGATTTGCCAACAGAAGCTGGTCCAAGAGGATGGAGGATTTTCCCCTGCTTCGCTCATCTTCATCTAACTGAGATTCCTCTGGATCACTGGCACTTGAGCTCCAGATGACCCTGATTTGTCCCCATGCTGGTGACAGCCTCACTCACCGGTAATCCCCCTCTCTGATAACCTGTCTCTAACGTACATGGCAACACCTGGAAAGCTCCTGGACCCAATGGCAAGACCCAAATAGCTTTCTTAAAGGAATGCTCAATAAATAGAAGAAATAAATATTAAATAGAGGCCAAGTCCTCTCAGCCTGTTCAATGTATGTACAATGCATAGCAAAATAACAGTGATTGGCTGTTGCACACAAGTTTGGTACAAATCCAGTCCCCCAGAGCAACAGAGACATTGAGAAAAGCTGCAGTCAACACAAAGCAAAGGTCAAGGGGGTGCTGGGACTCATGAAGAGCCCAGCAGTGCTTTGGAACATCCCTTATCTTTGCTGCCCAGCAAACCTGCTGAGGTGGTGTTGGGTTGTCTGAGCCTGGCCCCAGTGCAAGGGTTGGGAGAGGTGTGATGAGCCTCGCTCAGTGTGATAATCCCAAGGTAATCCCAGGAGCAGGGGGAACCAACAGCACAACTCTGGGGTGAGGGTGACGTTTGGGATGGGTGCTGTGGTGTGCTCTGCAGGGAAAAGCAAGTGGGGTGCTCATGGGATGGAAACAGAATCATGGATGGGGAAGAGCCTGTGATTGAGGAAAGCAAAACCCTCTGAGATAGGGCCTCCAAACAAGGGTTGAGGTGTTCTCCTGATGCCTCGAGGCTGCAGCCAGCCCTGGGCATCCCCCATGAGGCCAACAGCAAGCGAACAGCGATTCACCACCACCGACAGAGCTGAATGCTGCTCGCTGCAGAGAGCACCAGCAGCAGGCTGAGATGCAGGATACAGAGCAGAAGTCCATGAAAGCAATGAATGAGCAAAACAACATTAAAAACTAAGCAAGTGCTGGCAAAAGGCACAGACAGAAAAGCTCACTGGCTTCAGGCAAAGCAAGAGGAAACCCAGCTTCCACGGACAGGGAGGGCGATGTTCCATTGTACTACACATCTTAAATAAGTTAAAAGGTAAATACCACTGCTGAGGGATCTCATGTACACCTGCACATGTACCTGCACATCCACGCACACGCACAGGCTCGGCTGGGGCCTGCCACCACGGCCGGGATTTTGCAAGCACCTTCAGCCTGGCTCACCCGCTCACAGTCTCATTCCTTTAGTTCTTCCATGGGTGGATACACAGGGCAGGGGAGTCCTGGCGATGGCATCCTCCCCGGGGGAGCAGCGGGGCCTCTGCAGAGCCACTCGGTTTCGGGCTGTGCGGAGCCAAGGCAAACAGCAGCAGCAGCCAGCTGGCACCCAGCCGGGTGAGCACGGACCGGGCTGAGCAGGGATGGGCTCAGACTTCCCCTTGCAGCACCGCAGACACCCTAGTGCTTGGCCAGCCGGTGAGCAGACCCTCGCCACCACCTCCGTGAGGTGCCAGACCCATTGCTATGGTCACATCCATCACAAATCTCCTGGGAAACCCTGGATTTTCACATGGGAACAGACCAACAGCTCTGCCCTGCTCCAGAGAGCGCAGCCAAAGGGACGCGTTGGCAACAGGAGTGACCGTCACTCCTCACCAAGAGGGGCCAGGGCTGTAAACCTTTACATGAGACCAGTGGCATGGATACATTCAAACAAACAAACAGATCCCAAAATAACTTACTGCTTCAAAACAAATAGAAATAAATAAATCCTGGTGCCAGGGACCACCTGCATCCATTCTGACACACGGTTAAACATGGAATCACAGGAATAAATAAATAAATAAATAACTTAAGGGGTTTACTCCAACAGGAGGAAACCCCAGGAATGTTCATCTGCCATGGACCACGCAAGCAGAGGCAGCCCTTAAAGCATGGATCAGCTGGATGGGAACGAGAGCTGCTGCCAGCCCCACACAACCCTTGGAGTCACCTGTCCCACGGGCAGTGGGTGCTGCTGGCCCTGATGTGGTGCTTTGATCATCTGTCCCCAGTCAGTTGTGTTTGGTATTTACAGCAGTGGCACAAAGCTCCTCTTCTCTTCTGTCCTAGTTTTTGACCTCCTGGCTTGTTGCTTCCTTCCACATGCATTAGGAGGGATGAGGATACACTTGGAACACTGGTGGATCTGGGGTTTGGGCTCCCATCGCTGCCTTTGGATCTTCCCCAGGAGCAGAAGGACAGGGTGCTCAGTGTCACACTGGGAGAGACTCTTTGGGGAAGAAACATGAGGTTTCAGCCCTTTATGAGGAGGGAGTCCACTGCAGAAGATGGCTAAGGGGCTGGTGTCAGGGGCAGCACAGGATGGAAGGTTGTGGCACCCCACTGCAAGAACACCCCATCTCTGATCCCTCAGTCTAAGCCCTGAAGCGATTGCTCAGCCTCACCAGCAAAGCTTTCCTCTATGTGTCCTAGAAAGTGGCCTCCTAGCAGAAGGATACATCCCCACCAAGCCACTGAGCAGTGCCCAGCTCTGCCTCCACCCCCCTCATCCTCAAATTACCTGCATTACCCAGACAAAGCATGAGGGACTGGGAAAAGGGGAGGGTTTGGGGTTTGAAGGCAGAGGACAAGGGGGACCCTTGTATTTCGTACCTCTCAGGTGGGAATACGCTCCAGCCTGTTGTACTTTCCAACAGGTAACAGGTTTATATGCTTGCTAAGGTGACCATCCTGCTCCATCACAACATGGCACTTGGCCTTCCTCCACTTGCAGCTTTGCCCCTCTACCTGCTGGGGGACTGTGGTAACTGTACCTTGAGGGGATGTTGCATTTCTTTCTGCCCCCTCTCCTCCTCCCCTTAGCCCTTTGCTGTGACACTTTAGTGACACACCTCCTTGAGTCACGGAGCCCAAACTTGTTAATGATCACGCAGGATGGAAGGGGAGGGGATGGAAAAAGGGAGGGAGGGATGCCTGAAGCCCAAATTAACGTCTCTAAGCACCCAGGTGTTGTAAGAGAAACACTCCTGAGCACCAGCTCAGCCTGTGCTGGGAGAAGCCTTTGTTACCCTGCAAAACACAGGAATTGCGCAGGAGCTGGGCTGGCAGGGAGACAAAACCCCAGGGCCCAGGGCTGCCCAAGCAGGCAGGGCCCTCCTCCTGCTGCCTGCAGCTCCTTGGAATTCCAGGCAATTAGTGGGGAGCCCTTTGTGTCCCCCTGCTCTGCTCCCTCCTCCCAGCAACAGACTGGGGCCAGTGCATCTTCTAGTCCTGCCTCAGTGGACCCTGAGGAGAAACAATGTCCTGAAACCTTCCTGGCACTGCTTAAAATTGCTGCCTGTTATAAGGAAGGGGAATTGGGGTCCCTGTGTGCTCTCACTACACCCCACAGCAGCCTATCTGCAGATCTTGCAGTCCCACCAGCACTGCCCTCCAAAGGCAAGGCTCCCTTTAGAAAAACCTCATCCCAAACTGCAAGAGGATTTCTCTGAGAAGGGAATCCCATGGTCCTGACCCTCGGAGCACAGCCTGGCACCAGCATCTCTTGTACCCACTGGCCCCATGTCTGCTTCAGACCTCAGCAGTTTGCAAGCAAGTCACAGTGGTGGGGTGGGGGATGAAACAACCCTGCCGAAGATGATGCATACCTGGTAGAAAACAGCAGGAGGAAGAGAAGGAACAGCCTCTTTTCCCCAGGAATTATGCCAGGAGGGTTTCTAGCCTTCTATTTATAGCAGGGACTGGCTGACCAGCAATAAATATGCATTTTCTCATGGAAGGGGCCTGCTGCAGAACGGGCAGAAACTCTGGAGGAGAGACCCACGGGACCTGATACTTGCCTTGGTGGGGACAAATCACTCCCACCCTTCACCAAAGCTTCCCAGCAAATCCATCCCTATCTGGGCTTCTCCCTCCAGCAGAAAATCATTCACTGGTTCCTGGTTTGGCAGAAGAGCAAGAGGCTGAATTGTTTCCTTTGGACCAGCTGGTAGCGCATTGGAGAGTGGCAGCGATGGGGAGGATGGAGCAGGTCTGCTGTGACAGACCCTCTGTAAAGCACCAACCCTTCTTCCAGCCCTGGCCTGGGGAGCTGGGACTGATCCATTCACTCCATGAGGTGGTGAAGGGGCTGCACTGGGCACACGAGGGCTCTTACTCCAAACCGGGGAAGGGGGACCCGGCACTGCCACCACATCAGTATCGGGATGATTGCTATCGATGGCCAGGTAGGTGGGAAGGAAGCGGAGAATGCCAGGAATTCGGAGGTGACGGCAGCACTGGGAGCCATCAGGGCACTCCCTACCGACGCAGGCTGTCAGAGCTGCCTCCTGAGTCATAGCTCCTGCTCCTGCTGCGGCTGCTCCTGGGGCCCGAGCTCCGGCTGCGGCTCCTGCCCTCGGTGCTGCTGCTGCTCCAGCTTCGGCTCCGGCTTGTCCGATAGCTGGAGTAGCTCCGGCTCTGACTCGGGGAGCGGCTAAAGCTGCTGTAGGAGGAGGAGTAGCTGCTGGCGCTGCTGGAGGAGGAGGGGCTGGGCCGGTCGTAGGGGATGGGGCGTTTGCGGGCGCTGTGGGGACAGAGAGATGCGGGTTACCAGCAGCACAAGGATGGATTTACTGCTGAAGTCTCCAAAAAGCACTGCTTATTCTGCAAAACACTCTCCCAGAATGTGACTGTTTAGAAGAAATAAAGCAGATCAGCTACCTGACAGGCCTTGGGTTACAAACCACACACCCCCATGGCCCTTGGGAATGTCCCAGGCACCAAGTCTGGGGCTGGACTCTGCTTGATGTTGTCCCAAAGAGCCCTCAGCATGAAGGTTGGATTCAGTATTTGACACTGTATAGTGTGGAACACCTACTACAGGAGAGGGTGAAACAAAAAGCTTTGGAGGGGGATGCTCATGGCACATGATGGGGGAGCCCCTGCTCTGACTTCATCTGTTGTAAATGAGACCCTCCATCCTCCATCCTCCCTCTGCCTCTAGATGCAAATCCCCAAGCTCTAGGAGGCGCAGCAGGACCTGATCAGGCTAAGGGAAACCAGTATCCTCCTGGAGAAACCAAGGGCTGGGAGCCAAAGAGAGCACACGTGTCCCTAGGGAGTGCTGGCTGAGCTTGTCTCCAAGTGATGGGACCACATCCCCTTACCTCGTGATGCGCCGAGCTTCGAGGTGGCTGGGGGAGTCTCTCCTCCTCTTCCTCAGGGGTGAATAGGAGCGTCGCTGCCGGTCCCGCTCCCGGTGCGACTCCTTGTCACTGGAGCTGTACTTGTGCTCGCGCTCGCGGTCTCTGGGGAAGGCACACATTGAAACTGTCACTGCTGGGGTTTTGGATGTGGAGGCAATGACCCATGAAGGCACAGATGAGCAGAGGACACTCGGTGCTAAAGCAAAGTGCTCTGGTGGAATCAGTGCTCTGCTCATTCATTCAGCTGGACAAAGAGACACTCTGAGCACAATGGACATGAGCAGTAATCATATCTGGGGGTTCAGCAGGGTGGCCCTGCACTGCCAAGCTAAGGCAGCTTCCACATACCTGTGTCTGTGGATGCACTCTGTATTTAGCTCTACTAAAACGGCTCTTGCAGGCTATGCAGCAGAAGCAGGCCAGAACAACCCTGGCAGCAGGCCCCACATGAGCAGAGGGCCCCAGTATCCCTGCAGGGCTGTGCAGCTCTGCCCTGCTCTCCAGGAGAAGTGCCAGTGTTGCTATGGTTTTCTCTTTTGTTAAATTCCCCACACACGTCAGCACAGGCCCTTCTATGGAGTGGAGCTGACTTCATGCATCCTGCTCAATGCCATCTGCAAAGCACTGTTACAGGTCAAGGGCCTGATCCCAGCACGCAGGACGTGTTCTGTGACACCACGGCAGGGACTGTCACAGCCTGCAACAACCAGACCCTGGTAACATAACATTTAAGGGTGCAAAATGTTCACAGCAGCAGAGATGTTACCAGACAAACCGGCCCAAAGGCGTCTCTAGGGCTGAGCTTGTGAGATGTGTGTTTTCTACGGGGTGTGGAGGGAGTAGAGTTGCCTGGACTGGGTTTTCCTCTGCAAGGCTGTGTGAGTGCCAGCATGAGGGTACCTGACGTCTCCCCACACAGCAGAGGCACTTCACAGGGCCTGACAACTCTTTGGCAGAGCTGTGACTCTGGAAAGCAGAGTGTCCTTCCCTACTGCACTAAGATCCCTCTCTGACAAGGGCTGCAGGGGCTGCTGGCCAGCATGAGCTCCTCTGGTGATGAAAGATGTGGGCAGACCCAACTGGAGCCTAATCCTCTGCCCACCATTTGCACCAGCATGACAGAGAGGGGCAGTCCCCGGGTTCTCCTGTGAGGCATCTCCCACTTTGATGAGGCTCTGGCAAACACCAGCAAGCAGCCATCTGTGCACTCTTGGCTGCAAATGCTCAGAGCAGAGGAACAGCCACTTCACCTGCCACACGCTCTGAGTGTGAGATACCATGATGCTCCAAAGCCAGGGATAAACCACGTCTCTTTCTCAGCAACCTGCCTAGCTCCAAAAGTGCTTTGTGTGAAATGCCCCTGAACCAGCACAGGGCTATAGGAAATCCACTTTTCCCATAGGAAGTGAAAGACTCAACTCTGGACTCTTCCCTCTTCAACCAGCACCAGCTCTGGGGCAATAAATGGTGAGAAATTCCCACTGGACTGAAGGCCAACATAATATGCAGCCATAATCCTTACTCCACATCCCCCTGCTCCCTCTCACCCCAAGTGCTGAGGACTAAAGCACCCAGTGAGGAAGCTGAGGGAGCAGTTTGGGGCTGGCAGGAGCCAGCAAGTGTGCTGGAGTCCCAGCAAGGGAAGGAGGCAGTGGGAAAGGATGAGGTAGCAGATATCACGTGAGGAGACAGCTGTACCTGCTACGGCTGTAGCGGGAGTAACTGGGGCTCCGACGAGGCCTTGAACTCCTACTCCCAGGACTTTTTTTGCAGGATTTGGAGGAATAGCTGGGGGAACGTGAAGAAGACCTGGGAATAGGCAAGAACCATTCCAGAGTTAAAAATGCTGGAGGGTGAGGTGGTCAAGACTCCTTCAAATTTGGGGTTCATGGGGCTGGGGGAAGGAGATGCCCCATATTTGAGGGTTCTAGCTCAGCTCTGTGTGGCCAGTTCACCCCAAGCCATGTGGGGTGAACTAGGTATCCCCCAAACTCTTACACCTCCCCTGCAAGGAGCCTGCCAGGCTGCAAGAGTTAGACATTGCCCAGGGTCACAGAGACAGCCGTTTAGAGGCCTTACCTCTTTCCTGAAGAACGGGACCTGCTTCGGGAGTACCTGGGAGAGGCCTTGTGGTGTGAGGAGCGGGAGCGGCTGGAGCCAGGGGAAGACCTGCCCGTGCTGGTGTAGGATGCGCTGCGGGAGCATGGCCTCAGTGAGGAGCTGCGGCTTGGGGATGGGGGGATATCTCGCTTCTTCTCCTCTGAACAGCTGAGACATAAGGACAGGCACCCTCTGTGGACATATATTTGGACAGTTGTTGAAGCTGTGGCTGAACTGGGTCTGGTCCCTGGCAGAGGGGAGCACCATGCTCCAGCCAACAACTACTCCCATCCTCCCTTTCCACAACTGGGGATAAAAAAGACCTCTTGGCTCTCCAGGCTGCTGCTGCAGGAGATCCTGTGGGTTAGAGCTCAAGAGCTCACCCTGTGCCAGAGAAGAGCTCTCAGGTGGTGCGAGGGCCAGCTCTTCTGTCCCATGCCCAACACAACAGAGGTTGCCAGAGCCTGGGTCAGGCCAGCAAGTGGTGCAGGTCCTGGCAGGGAGTGAGGTGAGAAGGGCTGGAGCAAGGGAAAGCCAGAGCATGGCAGGGCAAGGGCCTGTGCTCCAGCCTGCCTGTGGAGCAGCAGGAGCAGGGCTGTGTGAATTCCTCTGCTTCCAGAGGCGCCCTGGGTTAGAGCCCAGCAGCAGAGCAGGTCAGCTCCGAGGCAGCCAGGGCCAGCTGCAATCCCAGCTCCACCCATGTGAAGGCAGAGTTATCCCATTGGAGTCACAATGTGAAAAGCACATACAGCCCTAAAATTTTACCCTCTGACTGAAAACCGAGGGCTTGTTCTTCCTAACACCAATTCCCTGGCTCCCTCTCCTCTCTCATTCAGTGCTCCCACCCCCAGACCACATCCTGGCCCTGACTTTCAGCCTTAAAGAACTGAGGGCTTGAGCTGGAAGAGCTCTCTACCACCACTACCCAAGCATAGGCTTGGGTACCAACCACTGCACTTCAGTGACTTCATCCCCTACATCACTGAGCGAACTCCCAGGAATGGGAGGTGGTGATGGAGGCTGGCATCCACTCCCCTCTCCTGATGATCCTGCAGCACTGGGTCATGGTTTGATTTGCTGTCCCCAGCCTTGATGCCCCTTGGCCCCAGGGCACAGAGCTGCTGCTGTGTTATCCTGCAGCCAGCCAGGCACCTGCCCTTCCCTGTGCTCCCCGTCTGCAGGAGATGCTGTCTTCTCACCCAGGGATGGACTGGGAAGGGGCAGGCTGGATCTGGCTCATTGAACAGGTGAAAGAACAGCCCATAATGGTTTTAATGAAAATGAGCCCCACTTCCTTTCCCCACAGTAAGCAGAGGGGGAAAGTTCACAGCAATCCCCTGATGCACCTCTCAGATTTTGCCCAGAAGGACCAGTGCCTCTCTTCTTTGCCATGGTCATGCCCAGCTGAGCAGGGATGTGTTCAGGACACAGCTCAATCCAGGGCCAAACCCTCTGTTAACCACATTGATACCAGAAGAGCTAGCACAAGCAATGCCCAGGGCTGTGATGGCTGGGTTTTCATCTTCCTCTTCAGGCTACAGCATTGATCATTGCTGGGTTCTGGACTCCAGACTGGCAAGACCGTGGGTCTCATCTACATCTCACTGCCTCCAGACCACAAACCCCTCCCTGCCAGCTCACCACTGCAACTGGCGAGCGGGCAGGAGATACAGAGCAACAACGTACCAGGTATGTGGCTGCCAGCAGCAGCTACTGGTAATCACTGACCTTCGGTCTTGTCCCTGGGCATCTGGAGACAGATTTTCCAAAGCTGTTCCCTTGGTCTGGGAAAAGCAACTGGTGAAGGAATTTCCTGAATCAGAGCTGTTATCGCTGTTGGCCAGTTTGGGCTTCCCGGACGAGAAGGCATGGCCAAAGCCATCATGGACTAGACTTCTTTTCTCCTGGCTGTCCTTTGACCTGGATGAGCTCGTTTGAGTGGAGGGAGGGGAGGAAGTATCGTTTCCTGAGTCATATTCATGATACTCTCCATTGTGGCTGGCTAGGTGGCCAGGCGGGCTGTCTGTTTTGGTAAAGAGGTCAGCAGAAGACCCTGACTGAGAGATCTGAAAGCAGAAAAGCCATTTGGCATTGTTTGAACGGGTTTGGGGGGGGTGTTTCTGGTTTTATTTTGCCTTTTTTTTTTTAATAAACCCAGAAATTTTACCATCATGATGCACTGAAACAAAAGGAAAGGAAAGAAACAAAGTAAGAAAGAAAGAAAGGAAGATAAAGAAGAAAGAGGAGAAGAAAACAAAAGCACATATCCCTGAAAGAAAACCACAGTAAGAAGAAACTTCTTTTCCCCCTGCTATGATAACGGGAAGATTTAGAGATCATGCAAAGAGCATCAGCATGCGATTCATGTTAAACAAAAAGAGTTCAGCAAAGTAAATGGGCAACCAAAGAACCAAAATAACTAAATCAAAAAGAGGACAAAGCCCTTATTTAACCTTAAAGAGGGGAGGGGGAAAAAATAAATGAATAAATGTGTATATACATATAAAAAACCCTACATAATCCTTGGAAAGAAAATAAAAATGAAACAAAATCTTAAAGGAGTGATTTTTTTAAGCTTCCTTAATAAAGAGGCTGAATGGATGTCACTAAAATAAGCAAAGAAAAAATCAAATCAAATCAAGGGCTTCTGTACAAAGGAAAAACTGGCAAATGGACAAGTTCTGATTTTGAAATAAAAAAAGGAAAAAAAGAGAAAAAATGAAAAAAAAGAAAAAAGGGGGAGGGAAAAAGAAAAATCCCTCTGGAAATTAAAGGTATACAGATACTTCTTTGTGTGCTTTTTTACCCCCTGAAGAAGATACAGCTAATGCGCTCAAGTGACCTCTCATACATTCCCTGGTGTCTTGCGGATAGCATCCACTTACCCATCAAGAACTCCTCCTTTAGTAGGTAAGGTGTAAGAAAAAAGGAAGAGCGGGCAACATAAGTCCATCATTAGTCTCAAATGACATGAAAAAAACATAACCCCTCTCTTCAATCACACTGCCAACTGTTTGCTCGCCTCCTCTATGCAAATGGCACCACTGCTTTTGGGCTGCTTGCTGGTCTCCCTTATTATTCAGTTTTGCTTCCTTCTGCTTTAAATTAGGCAGTTCAGCCCGTTCCTGGAGGCTGAGTGCTTGTGGTCGCAGCTTGCACTAAATCCCCCTGGGTTTCATGAAGTGACAAAGGGAACTCAAGTGAGGGAAGAAGTAAAGAAATAGAGAAGGAAAAATATTCCCCCCTGTGCTGCGCTGGAGCCCTATGGGGAAGGGGCCACAGCCCTGCTCCTGCCAGCCTCTGCGTGGGGTTCAGCCAAACTCTGGCTGGGTTTCAGTGGTTGCTGAACCCAGTGGGGTCAGCATGGACCCCAAACCCCCATAGGCTGCCCTGGACAGGGCTGTTGTCTGGGGCCCTGACTGCCACCAAAGGGATTTACATCATTTGAGTATTTTACAGGTCAGTTTTAACTCCATTGGCATTTACCTGAGCTGGTCCAGGAATGTACCAGCACTGGGAGGGAGGCTATGTTAGTGCTAACACCCTGCCCTTGCAGTGGGGTGAGTTTTAGGGCCAAATGCAGACCCAGCACATCTGCACTCTCATGTGGCCTCCTCCTCTTTCACTCAGATGCTCTCCTCATTCTAATCCATGAGGTTTGGTCTAGGGCCCTTAGCATGTGGACACATAGATTTGGTCCTCCCAGCTTGGGATAGTCCTCCAACATGTTCCCAACAATCCATACTCCCTCAAACACCTGCCCATGTCCACACGCTGTGCTCTAGGGCACACAATGCCTTCCCTCTATGCCATGCTCTCCACACTAGGAACCGGGCAATGCTTTGCCTTCACAAACCTGGCGTATTCTGAGTTGAGAAAACAACACTGCAATGTTGGTAATATCTCAGGGAGCAGAGACCTGGATCATTCGTCACACAGCAGGGCCAGGGCCAGCGCCTTCAGAGAGCGTAGCCCTGGGCTGGCTGGTCCTAGGACAGGGCTCTTTCTTATCCACAGAGGGACTACAGACCCTTTACAGTCACCTTTTAAATGGTGCTCCTTCATCCCATCAGATGGTGCCTTCACATCCTGCCTGTGGCATCTGATCTGTGTCCCTTGGGCGAAGGCTGCTCTCGACCTAGTTCAAGAGGTGCTAACTGGGACAGCTGACTTGGACACAGATGCTGAACCAGCAGTGACTGAAACCAGAGCAAAGCTACCAACACACAGAGCAGCTTCCAGCACACAGTCTGTGGCGTGACAGCTGCCCACAGCATCCTCACACTCTGAAAATGCCCGGAGCTGGAGGTTCTCCAAATACTTCTTATATTGCCAGGGAGAGAGGCATTACTGCTTCTGGGATAACAGACAACAGAACAGGAATTGGTTCATCCTAGCAAATCCATACTGGAGCTGGAGACTCCCCCATCCCCACCCCATACTACCTTCTGAGTGATACTTAGTGCTAACTTGGAGACATCAGGAGCCTCAGCAGCAGACAAGGGAACTGAAGTGATCCTTCTTCACTAGCCAACTTGCACCTTCAAAGCAGAAACCCTCAACAGAGCAGAAACATCTCCCAAGTGTTCCCAACTAGGAATGAATGGAGACACACATTGCAAGTCTTCATCTGGTACTGCTCCTTACTGCTTCTCAGCTCTAGCACTTCTCTACCAGTCCTTGTTTACTCCAGTAGAAATTACAATGTCAAAGGAGTATAAAAGAGATATTTGGTTCTGTTTTTCACCAGTACTTTCCGAAACCTTGATGCCACATCCAGAGCCCTGAGAGAAATGGCCTCTTCGCTTTGAACCACTGCACTCTCCCCAGCCACATCCCAGAAGATACAGGACTGTCTTTAAAACATGCCACTAGATATTTTTTAATAGGTGGGTTATGGTTTGCATTAGATCTGCACCCAGCCCAAGAGACAGCCAGCTTTTGATCACCTTTCATTTACAGGCATAAAACCACCATGTGAAGTACTCCCTGGCTGCAGAGGTAGAAAAGGACTGGAGTGGGATGGGGCTTCTCTGATGGACACCGACCCCAGCACCACACACACTTGTTTCTGCTTCCTCCCAGTCTAAACCAAAAGGGCTTTACTTCTGCAGTTTCTTAGCATTTCTAAACCAGCTTTTAAGGCTTCTGCTTTTCCTTCACTGAAGTCTACCTTCAAAGTAGTAACTGTTGTCAGCACATCACAAAATCTGTCAAGTGACCAGGGGATCAACAAGCTCCTCTGTAGCTCAACATCAGTGGTAGCAGCATCCTGTGGGATATCCACAACATGTGGGTATGAGTGAAATAGGGAGCCCACAGTCCTTGTGAGGCCTGGAGGAGCTGGCTGGGGCAAGGCAAGTGCTGGGGGCACAGAGCAACTTCCAGCCCCACCACCTCAGGGCACAAGGCTGTAGCCAGTAACTCCCTGCAGGCTCTGGGGGAGATTTGTCCCGTGGCAAGAGCCAAGACAAGCCTCAAGATGCTCAACTTGCCTGTCTGCTTGGGTGAATTCCCCATCTGATGACCTTGGCTTTGCTTCTGGTCCCATTTTACAGCTTCTGAAAGGCATGCCAGCCACCCGAAATGGAAACAGTCCCACATCTGAAAACACTGTGTAACATCTACAAACACTGCAGAGCTCAACTGAATTCTAATGGCTTTTTGTTTTTCTAGAGTGTCCTAAACCACTCTGCTCTTCAACAATCTCATTTTCTCTATGTGAACATGTTAATTTTTCCTCCTCTCTAATAAGTAATTAAACAACCCCAGTGAACTTTGCCTCCTCCAGCTTTCAGCAGGGGAGCTACTGCTGCCCTCAAGGGAACCCAAGATATATTTATTGGAGTTTTTTGATTTCAAATCATTACTTAATCAAGATGAAGGGGGAGTAGAAATAAGGCCCTCACTCATACACCAGAGTGTAATTGTGAGTGCGATCCTAGACCAAGAGGCAGTGCAGTCTAATAGGTTACAAAAATACAATCACTACTCATCTTCCAATTAAACTGAACAACTCCATTTACTGTGCTGCAAACAGCCCTGGGGTGAGAGATGACTCTACATCTGCTCAGCCATAAGGGCGCTGAGACCCATCAAAGAGCTGCGTGGCACAGCCTCACTTCTGCTTGGAGGAGTTCTTTCTTGGGTCTTTTTATTCTTGTCTTGCAACTCACTTCAAAGTGGAGTTAATTTCCTTTTCAGAGGTGCAGAAGGTCTCCCCTTCGCTCTTTTCTCTGTGCAT
>JANHGB010009365.1:0-38783 GCA_026283785.1 Coracopsis vasa
TTCCAATCTTCATTCTCAGCACTATGAAAACCAACTCCCTTTCATATATTCTACGAAGGTGAACTCATTTATGTCAGAAAAACTCCTGACAGTATGCTAACTACAAACAAAACATTTTTAATTCTCTGCTTTTCCATTAATATATACACTCATTATTGGATGATGCTCAGTAAATTTCCTTACTCCAGGTTCTATTCCGGATCAGTTTTCCTCTAATTTTCCATAAGTTAAGGTGAAGTTTTAGAAACAAAACAAAGATACAGATTTACTTTTTTAGCAAAATATCTGGGGGTTCAAAGGAGGTAGGGGTGAGAGAATATAGACACATGAATAGTTACTCCTCAGCATAGTTAAATCAAGTCTTACCACTTCATCCTTCTCCCACTTATCAGTGTTGCTCTTATCCTGGTTTACTATGTAACCAGGAGGAAGCCAATTGACCGGGGGATCAAAAATTGATACCACCATACGACTAGGCAGTCCTTTCTTTTTTCCAAGGCGATACAAGTTACAGTTGCTGACCTTCAAGAAAAACACATTCTCATAAACCTCTGGACATACATAAAAATAGGTTTTAAATGCAAAAGGAGCAAAACGAGCTTACACGTCAAGCCAGATCTTGTACCATCACGCATTTTTGTCTAGATCTCAAAAGGTATTTCAGCTGTCTTAAAATAAATTATTTTATTTTTTTAAGGCTAAGCACATTAGATGTCTCAAATTCAATTAAAGAAATCTGATAGATTAAGTCCTATTTGCAAAATAAAATTATTGCTTCTTTTAAAATAACAGTAAAAATGACCCGTACGAGTGTCATTAATTACCATTATTAATGATCAACATTCAGGCTAGATTTGGAATGAAAAATTATTGTTATTATGAGTAGATTCACCTAAACCTTGGCAGTAGAAAGTGCTAAAACAGTTCCATATAACAAATCTTATTAAGTCATAACACAGATGTTGTTTTCATAGACTCTAAAATTCTTTCAAATATTTTAAAAGGAAGGGAGCGGGGAAAAAAAAAAAAAAAAAGCACTCACATGCAAGCATATTTCCTTTTACGTTTTAACTATCAACTTCTGAGCTTCATTTGTCATTCTAAACACACTTTCCATGTTTGTTTTTAAAGTCTTAAAATTTGAACTTGAATATTCAATCACTTCCTTTACTGTGCAATTTATTTAGCCCTCCTTATTTTCCAAGATTAAACTACTCAAAATGCATCACTGAGAATTAAACTATCACCTGAAACAGACAATCAAATCCTCAGCATTTAATTAAAATTATCACATTATGTGGGGTAAAAGAAAAACCCAGAACACTTTCACATGATTGATTATTCCAGAATTTAAAAACGGCAGCAGCAGAACTGAAGACTCTGCTCTATCCTGTTTACATTTACTTTAAAATACTTTCAAATGTTCTGATGCAACACTTCTGTAAGATTTTTTTGTTGGTGCTGTTGATTTATTTTTAGCATTCCTGTAAGAGCACAGTAAAAGTTTTCAAGGAAAGTAACTTATTGGAAACAAAGGAACGGTCAAATAAAGCTACAACCTAAGGCTCTGTGCTGCTAACTCAACCCTTCATTCAAGCACTCCTGTTAAACTCAATACAGCTCTAGTGTTCAGTCCACCAATTATCCTTGCTAACCAGGAACTTATATGCAGTCCTATCCTTTCTTAGGCTGGTAATAAACTGGTCTAGATTTCAAAATGAACTGCAGAAACCAGTTTCAATCAATCACAGTTATGGCAACATTAATCCTGGAGTCCAGTATTTTTTTTCTTATATGCATACTACCTAATGTATAATTGGTAAAGGGGTGGAATTAAATCAACCTGTTGCCACTCAGTCTTCTAGCAAAATTCTTATGCATATGGCTGGTTACAACGTGCCTTTTACATACCATCACTGGGTTGTTACTACTTACTTTTTTGCTTCTCATATACGACAGCCGTCCCTCATGAGCATCAGGGTAAGTGCAAAACAAGTATGTAGTGATGGCATGCTTTAAAAATGAATCACCAAGCATTTCTAGCCGCTCCAGATTAAATCCATCACTAGCATTGGAAAGAGTCAAAGCTTGAAGAATGAGACCAGGATTAGGACCAAGAGTTTTTGAGGAGTACCCATTGGAAGGGTTCATTTCAGAATCTGCTGTGTCTTTTGAAAGATTAATAGCTTTTGAAGTACTGGTGGTCACTGCCATTTTGGGGCATCCATCTGAGGTAGATCTGTTAGCATTTCCATCAAGGTATTTATTACTCAGTAGAGTACATTCATTGCTGGGCTTGGGCTGGTTCTCACTGTTGTATAAATTCTGAACAGGATATGAGGTAGTTGGTTGTACAGGTATTTCCTGCCTGCAGTAATTCAGCTGATTTCCTTGGCAAAGGTCTCTGTTAACTAAATCACAATTGCCATTGGCAAGATTTTTATTATAAGAAACACCATTAATTGCTGCAAGTTCTGCCGAGACATCAATTTGGAGTTTACTGGGTGACTCATTGAGCAGTGTTCTGTAACTCACAGACATTTGGTCATGGTTTTCTGCAGAAGAGGTTCTATTAGCACCTTGATGTGCAGCATTTTCAGGGACTACAATTGTGCTGTGCTTACAGTAATTTTCATTCTCTGCTAAAGAGGAGTTAGGAATAGAGATGAAGGATTTGCTGTCAATAGACTTTTTCCATCCGAAGTCCAAGTTAGGGTATCTGAAAAGATACATGCTGATTTTGTTATCAAAAAAATATTGCCACAAGACAAGAAGATTCTCCATGCACACACGTTTAAAAAAAGCTAGATTCTTCTGAAGAGTGACTGCAGTATCTAACTTCACCATTCATAATCAAGTCTTTCTAAGCTATGTTTCTGAAAACTGACACGAGTTAAACAAAGAGTATCTGTTTTAAATTAATGCAGTAATAGTTTTCACCTTACTGTCTAATGAAGTCAGATATCATATTGAAAAACACATCCTGAAAAAATACATGCCTGAAATCTGCAGGAAGTGATTTAACCCCCACACCAGCATCAGTGGCTGTTTGAGCTCTTAGTTCCTCTGCTGTCAAAAGGCAGTGCAGGCGATAAAGTATGCTGGGGAGGCAAACTGCTTTTCTCCACAATGATGCTGGAATAGGATGTATAGCACAGAGCTCTGGAACCAGTATCTGGGGAGAAGAGGAGGGAAGGAAAGAATTTTACCTGTAAAAGTAATTGTCAGATCACTGTTAAGAGAGAGGCAACTTCAATTAGATACTTCTATTTTACCTGCTTATTCTGCAAGCTTTCCCACTTTGCTTTCCTTTTCTCAGCACTGCTTAGTGGAAGTGCCTTCCCCTTCTGATTCAAATGGCGAGGAGTCAAAAGATTAAGTCTAAAAGCAACATAAAAATACTTTAATATAAGTACATAATTAATTAATAGAACTTACTAGCCTAAACTTTCTAAAGTGCTGACTTATTCTTAGCATTCAACCTTAGTGAAGTGACAGCACAGTTATCTCTGGAAGAAAAATGGGATCAAGTTACAGTTGTTACAGCCTATTAAGTACCTCTTAAGAAAAAATATCGGTAATTATTTTGGAAAACAAAACCCCTCAGCTTTATCCTATAATTAAAAAAACCCAGGGTACTTTACAGTCAAATTACAAGCATCAGACAAAAATATGACTGTTGTTACCTTGAAGATGTGTGGTCCACATCCAGCAGTGGCTGGTTGAGATTTGTAAGGTCAAGATTATACTTTGTTTTATAATATTCAGCAAAAGTTTCATATTCAGGGGAAGGGAATTTACTGAGTGGAGTAAGGTCAGTGTACACATCAGCAACATAGAATCGATGAGGCTGATCAAAATTTCGATACCTAAAATAATAATAATAATAATAAATTGGCATATGTTAATATGTTAGAGTGTTAGGGTAAAGTCTGTGCTAAGTTCTTAATGTTCTAATGTGGTCAGGTATAAACCATTAAATAGCTCACTTGAGAGTTTTGATTGTAGGTTTTTTGGTTATAAAAAAACATTTGTTTACACAACTCAAACACTAAATGAGAAGTGTGCTAATGTCAACCTATAATCTCTGAAATTTCCCCTACAGAAACATTTAAACTAAATGCAGAATTTGTGTCTTCAGTATCTAAGACAAAAATTAAGCTTTGGACAACAATCTCAGAGTAATGCTGCAAATGGTAATTTCTTAATTCCAAACAACTAACAATTAAACTTGATAATTTGGCTTTCTAATGTCTAGCCTTCTATGTACTGCTAATTCACAAGCATTCCAAGGTCAATGCAGTTCTTGTAATACAGCAAGAATGTTAGAAAAATAAAGCCAGAATTCTGCAACCCCTTTATTGTGGCTACTGATGCTCACTGGATGCTATGGTGCTAAAGATGCAAAGAAAAATAATAAAGAAATTAAATCAACGTTCAATATTTAGATCTGTGTATTAGCTTCTGTCATCCTTGATCAGCTGCATCTATTATTTTAAGCTTCTATTCAAATACCTAAATAGACATCCCTAAATAAAATTAATACACTATTAAGGACTCTAACACACTTTTAAGAAGCCTTTATAGCTTTTTTCCAGAGAGAAAAATCAAGAAAGTCATATTATGAGGTTTTCTGAACTTCACTGAAGAACATGCTGGTTAAAAGAATTTCCTGAAAACTTCTTTATCTTACTTTATTCACAGTCATGCCTCATCTGAAGAATTTAATTATAATTGTACCACTACAATCACCATATTATGCTTCCCCTGACGAGTTTACAACCAAGCAGATACATGGACAAGCACATATTTCCACCGTTTTTACACTGACTGAAAGCAGAAGTACGTGAAATTCTGAGATTGCTTCATCTATGAAATAGGGTCAAAATTTTTTTGGCTTCTCCCAGGCCTGAGCATTACCAGATGGCAACTAATAATTGTCATAAAAGAGAGGTACTCTTTTATAATGTACTCTGCCAACTTCCCCAGAAGAATAATATTCATTTAGGCACTGCAGCCAGATCTTCAGACAGGTGAAATACCATAGCTTCATTCACACCACCTACGAGCTACTTGTACAGTGCTAACCCTGATCACATGAAGTAATTCTTATACACTGTGATGGTCTGTCGCCACTATTTCACACAACTGTTTTTATCACAATATTCATCAGCACTGGTAGCAAGACATTTAAAAAAAGAAAAGAAAAAAATCTAACACAGATGAGGCCAAAACAAAGTACTAATATTTATCTTTGATATATATTCTACAATTACCATTATTTACAATATACTAGGTACAAGCACAAGCCAGTCAGTCCATTTTCTTCCTTCCCCATCATGCCAGACATGATATAGGGAATAATTAAGTCTCCATAAAACCTACCAATTCTGGAGAACCCTTGCATATCCAGTACATAAAATGATGTAGATTTCTTCCCTGAACGTCACTCAATAGAAAGACTTTTTTTTTTTTTTTTTTTTTAAACTGGTCTTTTTCACTTGTCAATTTTTCCATCTACCAACAGCGTACCTTCCTTTAGCAGGCCTGAGTAAGCAGTAACCAGAGAACAGGACTCCCACTCAATCGTTCAAATTAAAACTGGTTTTGGTAGGCCAGTTCCAGATAAAGTCACATTTTATCAGAACACTACGTAAGTTTCGTGGTGAACTCTACTATTTGTTATGAAAAGGTCCTACTGGAAGCCCTAAACATTTAAATCCTCTTATATTAGATTAACAAAAAAAAGAAAAAAATCTTTAAGTTATTTGAGACTCTGCCAGATACCTTCAGATTAATAGTAAAATTCTTCCTCAGGGACTGTAGTGATAGGACAAGTGGGAATGTGTTCAAACTTAAAACAGGGGAGATTTAGGTTAAATACATGGAAAAAATTCTTTAAAGTGAGGGTGGTGAGGCAGTAGAACAGGCTGCCCAAGGAAGTTGTGAATGCCCCATCCCTGGCAGTACTCAAAGCCAGGCTGGATAGAGCCCTGAGCAACCCGGTCTACTGGGTGGTGTTCTTGCATGGCAGGGGGATTGGAACTAGATGACCTTAAAGTCCTTTCCAACCCAAACCATTCTACAATTTCTTACAAGCAATTATCTTGCAGATACTAACATCCCATATTATAAGAGTTTATATAAATACAGTAGGTATATACCTGAAGTATGTATACAGTACTCACCGTGGAATGATAACCGCATCCTGGTAATCTTCTAACTTGAAGATAAAAGGCATGTCTTTTGTATACTGTGTACTGGGAATGCCTGTACGCGCTTCAGATTTCTCAATGTCTTCCATAAATTTAAAGTCAATGTCCAAAGTGCTGGAGTCATCAACTTAGACAGGAAAATGCGTAACTGTTATTCATAGGAGAGTTTTCCAGAACTTTTCAGAACTTTTCTGAGAAGTTGTAAATTACAATTTTTTTTCCTTATTCTATATAACTTATTTCATTATTTTAAAAAATTACCGAGGAGACATATATATGATTTCAGACGCCTACAGAGTCAGCTGAAACCTCCTAGAAATAAACTTAAATCATAAAGTTAAAGTTGGAATTGTGAAGAAATAATAAAAATGTAGTATAAAAATTTGTCAGTTACCACATATAGTATTATTTCTACAGCTAACACTTAAAATTTAACATAAACATAAACCAACAAGAGCTCTCTTCTTACCAACATTAAGAGGTAGAACACAATAGGCTGAATCAGCTTCTGTGGGTTTGAATTCTAGTGCAGGTTTCTCGAGACGAAGAATATGTGAAAAAATATACTGATGGAGTCGTGTTATCAGCTCAAGCATTTGCAGAGACAGAGTAAAACCAGATTTCTTAAGCTCAATAGATATCGTAACCTCTCCAGAGCGAGTATACACAGGAAAATGAGGAATCTAAATGAGAAAAAAGAAAAAGAAAAGCCCACCAAAGAAATCAAAAGAAAAAATACAGAGTAGGATTCCTTTACATAGTGGCTGTTTAGTTTAGATGCTGAGGTAGCACTTGCCAAAGCAAGCTGGATCAGAATTTCGACCTTTGATGATCTTCAATTATCGATACGGTTTTGGAAGGCTTAAAGAATGACTGATTTTTAAATTTTTATATATAATACTTCTTGTGTTTTATAGCTCTTCTCTTTCTAAGACCAAATAAAAATGCAAGACTTTTCCATTATGAAAGAATAAATGTGGAAGAAAACCAGCAATATTCCTGAAATGTCGTTTTCTGAGAACAATAGAAAATATATTTTGAAAAAATCTTCCTCAGCTGAGTCTCATTCACAGTAAATGCTTTTCTATTAAAATTTTATGAAGCAAGAGGTGTCAATTTCAATTAACATGGACTACTTTTTCTTCTGCTGCACGCTAGGAATGCTGAGAGGACTTGTTAACATAGCTTTCATATAGATAAGGTAGCACTGCAGCCTCCTCTATAGCTGGTACACCAATCCTATCATACCTCATATACAAAAGGAGGAACATTTTGAATTTGCCACTGCAAAATAATAAAAAATATAATTGTAAACCAAAACTTTGGCAAAAATAGAACAGAATGTTCCATCACTAAAGACAGAAAATGAAGTGGCGACTAGACTGGTTGGCTATTACTGTCTATTTTCTGGAGGTTACTTTGTATCAAGCAGTTCTTAAGGACATTTCCAATTCTTCAGTCTGGGAGTGGGGAGTAAGTAAAAAATGACAGGTTGTAGAGCATGTAGAGTAAGGAAAGAAGATAGATTAATTACCTGAGGTATAGGCTTGGCTGTCAATATGCCAAAACATCTTGTTGTATCCTCAGGAGGATATAGCTTTCGCCTCCTGAAGTTGAGCTCATCAGGTAGAGGAGTCGTTAACACCATTCCTATTACATACAGGTAACAGGGCTGATCAGGTTTGGGATAACTATCCCTCAAACATTCTGGAATCTAAAATTAAAAAAAAAGTCCCACCAATTAATAAAAATCAGCAAAATTCACCCAAACACTACCCTTTGAACAAGAATTCACGTTTATTTGGAAAGGTATTGCTAAAAATGAAGAATAAAACCAATTAATCAGGACTTAACAAATGTTTTCTTTCTTAAGCAAAAAGACTGGCCAGCAGCCTGGCCTGGCAGCCACGAGATCTGTCCAAATACTTGCATCAAGGAAGCATGATACTCCCAGATTTCCCTATTTGCCAAGAGGCAACTTCTATTTCATCCCTAAACTTCCTCTACATCCATCCTGTGTTAGAAATACAAGTCTAACTGTAGAACACAGGCAGCACTTCACCATACAACTGAAGTTTTGATGCCAATTTCCATATTTAGCCAGTAACTCTGGAGCACAGTTTATGATCAACGTTCTTAAGAGTAGAAAAAAAGTATGCACAGAAAAACCCTACATCCCAGTAATTCAATTTTCAGGCAAGTCTGGCTGAACTTACAGCTTCATTAACACGGATTCTTTTTTTCAGCAGAACTGTTTAAAAGTATCAAAATGTTTTTGTTACACTTGGGACAAGCACACAAACAGGATTTGATACATTGCCCCTTTGCCCAGGCACTACACCATGTAAGTTTTCTATTAACAATTTTAGCTAGCCACAATACTTTTAACTCTGCTGCTTGTATCTGTCATAGACCTTAAGAAATCATGCTTTGTGTTTGGTAGGAAGTTCATTACTTCGTAAGTCCCAAAAAGGATCCTCCTGTTCATCTAAAAACTAAATTGCAATACATGTCCTATATTTTAAAAGTTATACTGTTGCAAAACTATGGCCTTGGCTTAATGGAAAATTACTTATAAGTTTAATAACTATATTAAGCCCAAAAGGATCTTGTAGACCTTAAACATTTGCCAAAGCTTCTTTTCCAGATGTGAAAAGTTGGGACAAAAGCAAGGGAAAGTATTCTTGGATTCTGTATTGAAAAGTAAATGAGAAAGAATGAAACATCACTTGACAAATCAACTCCTCTGAATGACAGATACTACGATCAGGCATTTTACGAGTCACCCCTATTCTAACAATCACTAGTAAGGCAAGAGGACTGAGAAAGGCACTTGTAACAAGAAGCACCAAGAAACATTGTGCAAAGATTTAAACTGTTTGTGAAGCCTTGCAAGAAAAAGGCTTTCTCATTTGTCATTCCCTCTGTAATATGATGCAATGGTATCCTTTCCTAAGCTTTCCTAATCAGCAATTATTTAAATTACTAATAAAATTGGAGCACATGGAGGATGCCAGTAATGGAATTACTTAAGGTCTATCACCATAACTGGAGGCTGCCTGTGAACATTCAACACAGTTTTGTAGCCTACTACTGTGAACGTACACGCTGACATTCCTACAGGTGACCAAAGGCTATTGGCTCTCCATGAAATTCTGTGTTTGATCAGTAAAGTCACCAAAACAAACCCCACAACTTCGACTCCCTGTGCATCTCCTTCAATCTTCAATTCTTTGTCTAAAAAGCCAGTAACTCTTCCTTTGCTGCTGCATATTTACCAGATAACTAAAGATTTCACAGATTCTTAATGCAAGACATTTTTTCCTCCCAGTTATTTCTATACATGGCAAATACAGTTAGCGAGTTTTACAGAAAGCATACATTCTTTGAACTTCAGGCGTGCTTCCAAAGCATATGGTCCATACGCCCATTCAGGTAACAGTGCAAGTTTCCATGCAGATAAAACTGTAAAGTATTCCACTATAAATGCAAGACTTGTAAAAGATTCTTATCTGAGAAGATTAAGAGTTGGCAATTTGATCAAAGTGAGAGATACTAACAGCTTTAGGATAGCACTGTCTCCGTTTTGTAGAGCCTGGCCTTCCTGGAACACTGGTTTCTTCTTCATCATGTAAATCAAGCTCTTCCTCATATTTAACCGTTTCTTTACCAACTGGCATCAAATGATCATCCAGTTCACCTGAATATTATGAAAGAGTAGAAAAAAAAAGCATTATGAACAATCAAATTTTGGTGCTTTCAGATACTACACAGCAGACGTGATTGCCTGTAAAAACACCTCACCTAAGGTTTTAAAATACACTTATTACTGCAAGACTCAGAATGCGTAACTTTGGGGAAAGAGTGATAAAGATGGAATTTCTGGAAAAAAAAAAAACAAAAGAAAACAAAACAACAACAAAAAACCCCCCTCATTTATGGTAAAAACCCTCTGAAATTTTAATTAATGAAAATTTCAAAGAAAACTAAACTAATTTTGCCCATAGAAAACAACCAGGGACTGAAATACCCATCTAAAAATCACTCACATGGAGTTATGCCAAGAAAGATGGAACAGTTATATTCATCTATCATTCTAAAAAGGGAGTTACTACCATTAAATGTTCACTCTCAATACCGAGTTGTGCTACCATGGTATTTTACATTTGTTGGTATGAATTCAGTGATCAAAAGATTTAACTGGAAGGTGGGGGAGGAAATACAAACCCCAGACCTAGAGATCTAAATTTAGGGGTTTTTTTAAGGATACGTAAAAGTTTCTGTACTTCATCAAAGCACTCATAAATAACATCACAAAAAAAAAAAAAAATGCTGCATTACACTTACTAGAGACAAGAGAGCTGAAGTAATCCTGCAATTCCTATTTTTGGAACATGACTTAAGATACAGTAGAGAATACAGTAAGCGTAGGGCGGTGTATTCCATAACTTAATTTGTTACAATAAAAAAAAAAAAAAAAAGTTATTTTTTGGCTGCAGGATATAGTCCCTGACCTATAATCAGCATCATCTAAAGAACAAAACTCATTTCCCCTCTATTAGGTGCATTCAATGCCAAAATCTGCACATCTCATATTAATGCTGCATTTGCTGTTTAAGACAAGATATATTAAATAACAAGCTTCCCCTGGAAAATCTAACTTCAGCTTATAAGGTGTAAGCTAAATTAGTAACATGATTGTACTGCAAAACAAGGCAAGAGAAAGGAAACTATAGCAGAAGGCTATGGCAGAAATGCATGCATATCCGTAACACCAGTTCCATGTTCAATTTCTCAATTATAAAATATTCTTTAACAAAAAGGTACCTTTTTTCCAGTTCTTACCAATTTTGTGCAGTTTTTCACAGCAAATAAGAGCTACAACTCTCTCAGCCAGTCTTGCACAGCTCATTGGAGGACCCTATAAACATTTAAATGTGTCTTAAAAACTTTGGTTAGCACATTACTTATTATACGTTTGTTTAGTTTAATTTAACAAAAACATATTAGGTAAACAAGACTTTTTGAAAAAATACACTGACAACAGTTTTGTAAAGATATTCAGGCTTATGTTGTTTTTCACAGAAGCCAGAATTACAAAATAACAAGAACTCAACAAATTATTGATCAAAACCAATAAAGGACATTTTTCTATAAAACTTACATAAATGCGTGGAGAAAAAAGGCACTTAGAATATCTAAATATTTTTGCCTTTGGAATAAACAGTAACTACTTGAAAAGAGATTAAAACAAACAGTAATCTAAATGCAGTTACAGAGCACAATACAGGGAAAGAAAACGTGATTTACATAAATAACAATGAAACTAATTCTAGAAACAGCACAGACATCAATATCAACGTATTCCACTTATTTTCATGCTTTTCTTTCCCCAAATACGTACCACAATTGAAGCTCGAAGAGGTGAGTTGATTGGCAGGTAGAGAGTAGAATAAAACGTATGATCAGGTAGTTCTCGTGTTTTACACTTGGGAGCTAGGTGTGTAAATGGATCACTTGGTAATCTAGCGCAGTACCTAAGTTGACAAAACATTTTACAACTCGTCAAAACCTGCAAACTGAAACCTAAACATATTTCAGTGGAACCTTGCTTTACTGGTGTAAATGCTAGAAGATGACTTCAGGCCATAATGAGCACTGCAAGGGTACACTAACTTATATTCTATTAACTACTGAGCAGAAGACCTCCAAGTCCTTTACTACAAAGCTAGTGTCCAGCAAGATGGTTTCAAGGTTGCAATGATGTACAAGACTATTCCATCTCAGGTCCCAGAATTTGCATTTGTTTAATCTCCTGAGTTTACTGTTGCCCTATTCCTCGTATTTGTCATGGCTTCCCCTCTAAATGGTAGCCTTTCCTCCACTGCACTCACTTCCTCCTCTCCCAGCTTGGCATAAACTGCAAACATGCTGATGTTATACCATATTGAACCTCTTAATGGCCCATGAATAATGCCACGTATAACCAGCTGCCAGCTAGCTTTTGAACCATTTACCATTACACCCTTCAAATCTGACTGCTACGCCAGGTTTTATTTACCAGGCAGTCCACCATAATGGTCTGCATCTCAAGAATTTGGCTACTAAGGTACTACGGCAATTGCATCAAAAGCTTTACTTAAGTAAATGACATTCACTGCTCTTCCCCATCTTAGAGTCAGTCACTTCATCACACAGGAGACAACAAAGCTGGTTTGGCTAAAATTGCCCTTAATAAAACTGCTGGCTGCTGCCAACCCTCTTTTCTTTTACACGCCTGGACAGTGTTTCCATGAGGACTCAGTCCATTATATTCCATATGACTATGGTAAAACTGACCAGTTTGTAGCTCCCTGGGTCTTCTTCCTTGCCTTTTTTCAAGTATCATAACATTTAACTTTTCCTGTCACTGAGGACATCCTCTAAATGCCATGGCCTTTCAAAGATGACATTTGGCTAGCTTCTGTGGCTACCATCCTGTCTTGTGGACTTCTGGTAAGGTCAGCTTACTATATGTTTGTTTTTATATATGACAACAGATTGCTATGACATAAGATGCAAATGTTAGAATTGGAAGATTTTATTACAGTTTTAACAAGCCACTTGATTTTTATTTTAAGCTAGTTTATCAAGAGAAAAAAAACCAACAAAACCACCCCTAATAATCTTACTACCCATTTTAAAACTGAACACTTTCAGGACAGCTTTAAATTAAACAGGAATTGATGTTGCTACATCTATTATCAGAGCAAGAACCTCTGTAGGATAAAGAGGCAAAAAGCAAATTACCCCTTCAAACCACTGGGACTGCTTTCTCTAGGAGAGAAGATATCATGAAGTTCTTCAAGGTCCTTTCCAACCTACCTATTTTATGATTCTAAGATTCCTAAGAGGAAACGTGTACAATATCCAACCTATGTGAAACAGACTAAGAAAGTTTTTATTCAAAGACAAGGAGTAAAATATTAACATGCCTCTTACCTATTTATGTGTCCAATAGCAGTGTTTATAGTAACTCTTGGACTGTTCTCATCTGGCCTCAACACGTAGGGTGGAAATATATCATCATCATCAACAATGGGTTCAGTTTCAGTTTCATTGGTATCAACAGATTTTGAGCATTTGTTTCTGAGGATCTTAACATTTCAAAAACAGAACATGAGACTTTCTCCCTTAAAAAAGTACTATGACACATTCAACAAAATCAGGCACACCCCTTTAATCTCATACCTTCTCAATTGCTTTGTATGTCTTCAGATCTTCTTCAAAATTCTTGATTTTGTCTGTATCTGCTAACATAATGTAATTGGAAATTGGCGCTCTAGCTCTTCCCTTTGACTGCACATAGGAACGGTATTCTGTGGGCAAATCAAAACGCACCACCAAGTTGCATTTTGGTATGTCAACACCCTCTTCTACAATACTAGTAGCAATGAGTAGGTTTGTCTCATGTGCTCGAAATTTTCTAAGAACCTGCAAAAATAATGAAGACATTTGAGAGATTAGTCTGAGATCTGTTTCCATCATCAGATACATCAGAAGCCAATAAAAAAAGAGTGGATCAGATGTTCCAAAAATATGTCTAAATATACAGATATAATACTATTAGAAAAAATGCTTTCCAGAAACACAGCAAGACTATTTATCAGAAGAGGCAGATTTCTAAGAATGAAATCTGGTAAGTGGAATTACATGAGTCCAATCAGCTACTACAGCCATTAACAATGGAGAAGATCCTACCTATTTATTTACAATTTTTCAGCCATAATATTAAAAAAAATATGCTGCTTTCAGGACAGCAGCTTTTCCAACCATTTCTGAGGTCAAAATATTCTTGGTAGAGTAGAGCATGTTCTAGAACTGGTACTTCTGATATTTATACTATTTACTAACCAATACTAAGGAAAGGTTTGGGGGACATGGGGTAGTCAAAAGGACAACCCAGCCAGGAGTATGCGATAAATGCATTTGCTTTCAAAATACTTTGAATGCTTTAAATGAGGTCAAAATCATGGGGCTTTATAAGTATATAAATTTAATGATTTACCAAATTCACTTTTAGCAAAGATAAATATTAAAACCAACTTAACCGTTGAAAATGTAAATGAATTTAATTTTCATTACAGTACTACTGGGCTACTACTAACCCAATGCAGAAGAAAATAATAATAATAAATAATAAATAATAAATAGATGGTTGATGATCTGACTAGACACAAACATGATTTTATGTGAAGTTTCAATTTCTGCTTGTGTAGCATGACATAGCAATGTCCCCAAACATGTTTTATTTTGTTTTTTTTGAATATGAAAATCACCTGTATCTCCAATAAGTATGCATAGTTGTTAAACCAAGGGTATCCCCTGGACTTCCAATGACTGTACCCCAGACACTGCTTGCTGACAAAAAAAAAGGAAAATAAAACGTTCTGGAAGTACTATAGTTTCAATCATTTTTCTTGAAGTTACCTCTTCCTGTTTTCTGAATTCTACTTCCATCTGCTTGTTACGAGGTTGGTTCTTGCCAATGCCATGTCCAGTTATAAAATTGCTACTGATGTAAGCCAGTTCTGGATCTTGCTTGCCAGCTTCTTTTATCAATCTAAAAACATTACATGCATTTTTAGAAGCTGCACAGCCCAGCAAATGGAAAGCAATATTTTGTTTGCAAGATCTATATCAAAATTAAGAAAGGAAGCATGACAATTAAGCCGTGCTAACACAAACTGACCTTAGCCATTAGTGAAAACCTTTGTCAGGAAAATAAAAGACGATCTGCATACATATACAGAATGAGTACGCATGTATCATACATTTCAGACCTACAACGGTAAAACCCAAGCCCTAAAGCTCCTTGTTTTTAAAGCACCCTACTCACAATTGCTTTAGTTTTCTAACTTTCTGTAAATTATGAGTAATTTTAGCAGAAAGACCTGTAATCGCTAACTCAAAGCATGTTTCTTCAATATAAGTTTTTAATTTTTAGGTTAAAACATACATGTTATTCTCCTTAATATTAAAATACATATTCTGTTCAGGTATACTAATGACAAAATGTTGACCTCTGTTTCTAAAGACTGATGCTCAGCCTACCCAGTGAGATGTTTACTACTTCTGAAATTAACCCAAATTCATCTACAGTTGGAGGATTTAATCCAGTTCTTCAAAAGGAACACTGATCAGGGAGGTAAGGATCACCCACACTCTCAGTTTATTCCCCTACGTACTACTTTAGGTTACGGAAGTAGAAGAGCATAGTTTCTCCAATGTTTTGATTTCACAGACAAGGTAGAGGATTGCTAATATAAATAATACACTGAAGCCAGAACTAGGCATTTACAAATTTAAAAGCACAATTGTGCAAAGTAATTACGCTGTGGTATCCTTAGTTGTCTGTTTTCAACATGGACAGAACCTAGGATTTCTCAACCGTAACAGGTTTTTGAGCAGCTGAGCCAATAAAAATCAAGGGATCATACAAAGAAATTTACACCCCTTGCACATTTTAATACAGGCATTCCAACACCACATTGCTCACAGGACATCATCATGTCCATTACCAGGTGCTCCTCATGTCCAAAGGACAGCCTGCCTCTGCATACTCCACTGGCAATTCAAATCTTTCCCAATTAAATCTCTAGCAGTTCTGCCTCACATATACAAAGATGGGTACTGTGCCAGTCTATCACCTGCCCCGCAAACTGTTGTCAAACCAAATGGCAAAGTTCTCCCTGCCCCTTCTATACTCAGAAACTACTAAATTCTCTCCTCTTTCTTGGTCTCCGTTTTAAACATGATTGATGGGAACATAAAGCACCCTGACAACTTCATTCCTTTGCAATCTGTTAAAACTGGAATGGACAGGGAGTACAGGCAAGAGAATGGAAAAGTGGTAAACAGCTTGCTATCCTTATGGAAGCAGACAAGAAGGACTCTCCTGTACTCAAACGCGACTTGTTAGTTCAAGGCTAAACTAACTCACATTTCCGTATGCAGTCTAGGCTTGAGACAGAAATACTAAGAAAGCATGGGTTAGTAAGTGGACAAAACCTTTTTTTTTTTTATATTTATTTTTTCCACATGGCATTTCTGTCAAGTCGTATAGCTTCAGTCTGAGTACCTACTAAGCATCTCAAACATTCTTACTGTACTTCACTTATTACAGACATGGACAATTAAAAAAATCTGAATAAACATTTCTCTCTGCACATCTTTGGCAAGTTCTTGGGAAGCACCCAAGACTTCAACTTTGTGGTTAATAAAGTACTATTAGTGGTAGGTAACAGGTGTTGTTTTTCAAATACATAAAAGAACTTCTGCTTTCAGACGCCTCCCTAAGGTAGTTGAGGAGCACTGCAGTGAAAATTAAAAACTCTTCTTTATAAAAGGTGTCCTTTTTTGAAAAGGAGCTTATAGGCACCAGAAGTCAATTCTGTACACAAAATAAAACAGTAAATGACCCACTTAATCAGTTGTGTGTAATAATAAAGTTGGGTTTTTTTATCCTTCTAATTTGCAGTATTCACTATATGTGCAGTGGCTGTCACTAAAGATCCCTAAAGAAAGATATTAGCAATGATTACCGCTTCAGAGAAAATTTCTACCCATTTCTCCCATGAAGTACAACACATGCCATGAATTCTGCCCTTCCTCAGTCATCATGGACTTCATAAAATGAGATTCTAGTCTCTAAATAACTACCATAATAAATATATTTTAAGAAAAAAATACACTTTCTGCTTTAACTTAGTTCTGCATAATGATCTATATATTGGATTACTGGAAGCTTGAGTGGCTTTAATACACAAAATCAAACACTCATCACTGCTTTATTCAATGGAGGCAGTCTTTCCACTTTTATATGCAATATAAGTATAGTTACATTCAGCAGAGGCCCTTGATCTAAACCCACTCAACAGAAGTGAGGTTACAGTCAGGTTCTTCACTGAAGGCTTTCAGACTTAATTTCAACAACTCAAGCCTGCTGACTACCCAGGTATTTTGAGTCCAGGTGTGTTACATTAGGTAAAGGAAAGCCTGTTATAGCTAGCTTTCAGAAGTGGCTAAAAAGTTACACACAGTTTTACTTTTTGCTACCAATAACCTGCACCAAAGGTGTCTAAAGCTTAAAGACAGCAGAATTTGGTTACCGATTTGATCTAAAGATCACATTCTGTCAGGTTCAATGGCAGTTAGTCTATAGTATCGTGCATAAATCAGTCTATAAGAACGCACAGTGGAAAAAGTATAATTTAAATCACATTCATAAACAGAGCAGGAAATTTTTTACAGTTCTGTTCTCTCCCACAGGATAACAAAATATTCATTTTCAGATCAGCAAAAGTTTATAAGAATCTGTTAATGTTATTTCTTCAGGAGCTGTTAACAAAATATGTTCATTTAACTGAATAGGTTAGTTTGCCTCATATTGCATATTTACAAAAACATTTATAAATGCAAAAAAGGCAAAGAAAAAAAGATGAAGCTCACAAAAATAAATTAAACACACAGGCAAGTCTGCAGATCAAAGAAGATATTACACACTCTATAACTATTGACTCTGGCAAAAAGGTAACAGCAGGGTCAGATTCAGAGGTATCCAGGATGCAATAAACAAACTACACAGGACATTTAGCACACTATAAAAAAAAAAAACTATTAAAACCCCAAATCAGAATAGGTGAATAAATCAGATGTCATTTGTAGTTTGTGGAATATAGCATTAAACAATTAAGTGTTATACACAACTGAAAAGTATCACATTCAGGAATAAGAACTGCTAAGGAACTACAGTCCCTTATCAAGGCAAATATTCTAGGGTTCACATTTTTCTTGGTGGAGACTGTAAGAAAGTGCTTAGTGTTTGACTGAATAAGCGTTGTATAAACTCCAACTGTTAAAGTAGTAGTGATAAATCTTAAGAGATATTTGTGCAAGGGCAAATTCGATTTTCTGTAGACTTGGATCATATAATACTGTGATTTAGTAAGGTAATGGTAAAGTTTCCAGAAGTACTGCACTTAGTAGGCTAGAAAAGTTTACAGCATCCACTGCAAATATAAATTTAAAGACTAGTTAAAACAAATCAGGATATACCTATTTTATAGGCTAAACCCAGTGTTTCATATGTTGCCTTCTAAAGGAATCAAGTTACTAACTTAGGTCCTAAACAAGCCTGTGAGTACAATTTTCAAAGACACATATTCTTCTCATCCACCCCATATGCACATAGCCTGATTTATTTTTTTGTTATTTCTTATGCAGATCCAGTATCATCTCCTAAAACAACTTTAAAATAAAGTTCTGAAAATACAAGACAATTCCCTATATATTCACGATATTAACACCCACACACTGGCAGCTGAGTGTGCCTTTCTTCTTTCTTCAAAAGATTTCAATTTTTTTCTTTAAATAAAAAGCTTTACCTATTTAGAACAACTGCTGTGTATCTTCTTTCCACAAAAATAATTCCACATAAAATATTAGTAAAGGGAGATGGGAAATTAGTCTCTGGCTTCTCTTTCTCCTCAATTTCTTCATCCTCCTCATCATCTTCAGAATCACTCCAAGATACGTAATTATCCTGATTCCTATTGTTATACCATTCAACACTTTCAAACTGCTGCCGTTCATACGGTTTATATTTGCGCAAGATTTCAAGCAGCTTTATTACTTTTGGGGTTACAAATTTCAGGTCAAGTGAGGCAGGCGAGAAGTGCTCTTCACAGAGTGCATGTATTTTCCTTAGGAAAGTGTCTGTAAACAATAAAAATTTCCTGTGCAGCTCCTCTTGTTCATGTTTGATAAACTTCTGTAGCTCTCTCACCATCATCCCAGCTACCTTATCTGCACACCAGGGTCCCAGAACAACCAACACAGCTCGACAGTCTGACAATATCTACAACAAATGAATTCAAATATCAGTTCAAAGGAGTACATTCATGAACTATTCATTTAAGACTGGGATCTTGTTTCTTATATAGCACAATCTTTGCAAGGATTATTACAATTGTTCTATTATAAGAATATTTAGTAGTCTGCTCTTGCTATTTAAATGACCTTGGCAACTTTTGTTTCTAATGGAGCAAGTTTCCCCCCTCCCCCTTAAATTACTACAGCTAAACTTTAAACTTTATACATTTCTGAATTTCAAAAAACCCACTAGCTTAAAGAGTATTTTGCAGTTCTGTGGGATTATAACTTTAAATTTAGTTTAAGATAATTATGCTAAGAAGGAGAATACTTTTATATTTAACACAGAACTAATAAAATTAATGCTTTACTGGGCATTTTTACTTTGTTACTGATAGTTGCCAGGGTTTCAGAAGTATCCAACCAGAAAGTTGTGCAGGGTAATCTCAGCAAGTCTAGCCTCTCAAAGGTAAAAAATTAGGGTATTGTATGCGTGGATGGAATAGAAAAACCAGAGAACTATACCCTACTCAGAGAAAACAGCATAGGCACTTGAGTACCATCAACATCTTTTTTGACAGCAAGTTTTTTCCTCCACAAAAGCTAAGTGGTTAAACAATAAACTAGGTATCCAGAAATGGGTTGATAATTTACATTGACAACACTATTAAAAAGACTTATGATTTCAATGTATTATTACAACAGAAGAACTACAACATAACTGTAACAAACATCAGGTTCATAGTTTCAGTTGCTGCTTTAATTTACCTTCCTTCCATTCTGTGAGGAAGAACAGGTTATCACCCCCTTTACACTATCACCCCTGAAGTTTGTTGGCTATAAGACTTAAGAGCAAAATATATCTAAACTATTGTAACTGTACGTGGAGGCTTGATGCTCTCCAGTGCCAAGACAAAAGGCCCCTCAAACTGAAAACTGATTTCTTTTTCTTCATATGGGTGCCTTCATCTTGGAGAACTACTTGATCGAAAACAAGCACACAGGGTTACGTGCATTAGAAGCATAGCATTTAATCCACTCTTCTGGATTATGCAAATTCTGAAGATTTCCCCCACTTTCCAGCATTCCTTATGTATTTTAGCCTTTTGCATTTTAAGTTTAGCACAAAGTAAGCAGGATTTGCTTTTCCCATTCAGCTGCAACAGGCTTCCCTATGTATCTGGCCAACAATTGTTTTCTGGACAGCATCAAGAGTGCTGGGTTTCTAAGAATGTTAAAGGAGGCTTCTAAGAATGTTAAAGAACACTTTGGAACACTTTGAGCTGAAGAAAAATACATTCTCCAACTTCCTAATGGACTCTTAAAGAAGTACAACTCACTACAAACCTCTTGCTGAACAAAGGCTTACATATCTACATAGCTGTACCTCAGGATGCAATTCCAAACCACAAAGCTCAAGAGGGAAGCAAAAGCTGCCTGGACCCCATGTGTTACGTGTCAATACACCATGCCTCCTGGATCTGCCATCTCGCATGACAACAGGGGGCAAACACATAAAAAGTCAGGGGCAAGCTAGAGGTCCAAATTCTGTTCCAGCAAGGTGTAGCACTAGTCCAATATTGTTCCAATATCAATTGTAGAAATTTTAGATCTATGGCTGGAACTTTTTCCCAATTCTTACTTTATCATCTTTCATTATACCTGGGTACATTTTTTCCAAATACTTCCTGAGGCATTAAGTCCTCTTCTACACTGAATTATTCAAAGGTCACAGGCAACCACAAAGATGTCAAATACTTGACTTCAGAAATAAGGACCCAATACATCAGGGTGCAGAATTGTTTTACTACCTTAAGCAAATATAAATCTCAAACTAGATGAAGTTCTAATAGATGGTTGACATTCAAGCCCCATTCATTTATGAAAAGCCCTGCCCTGTTAGTGAGTACAAAAATCAGAATTCTTTTTGCTCAGATAGTCTGTGATGGCTAGCTTAGAAAGTTTCAGTAATGTAACATACATGGCAAAGAAAAACAGTAATAAGATTTCTGTTCCCCAGGTTTTTCACATAGCTTGATGTTCTTACCTGCTTAGAAATTAAGGTAGAATCTCTTTCTTTTGAATGTACGGATATGTTGCAGTCATTTAGAAAAGTAAGTGCTTCATCCAATTCCTTTAATAATCTTCCGTACAAGCCACTTTTGTCAGTATATGGTCCACAGTCTACAACAATCTCACACGGCTGAGAAGTATATCTTAATTGAGGGCAAAGACCAAGTTAAATACAGCTTCTGAAAGTCAGAGCTATTTCAGCCTGTTAAGGTTATACAGCAAATAACAACATGAAGTCTATTCAAGTACATTTCTTTCCTCACTATGAATTAATAACGATGAATACGTACACAGCTAAATACTTTTAAAGTAGAAAAACCTCCATCACCTCAAATACTGAACTACTTAATTCTAAAATACTGCTCTTTCTAATACACTCCTGAAAAAAAGGAGGTTAGTATCTTAGCTTCACATACTGGAAAATTTAAAGCAAACCAAATTGAATTTACTTAACCATCCTCACTTTCGGTTTTCCAGAATATACTCTTTTGATATACCAAACAAAAGCGATCTACATAAGATTAGGTCTATGCGTACACTTACACAGGTAGAATAATTACTAGTCTTGAATGGAAGAGCTATAACTGCAAAATTCTTAAAAGCACATGGTTTACGAAGTTTATAAATTGCATTTAAAAAAGAGCCACAAAACACCTGTTCCAGAACATAAAGAATAACTATCTTTAATTTTGTCCAAAACTCAACAACATAGTACAGCTAGTGCAAGAAAACATGCTACATATGAATCATCTCACACTAGCTTTCCCCTACAACAAATCACCACATTACCACTACCTTTATTGTAAACAACATTCACAGGACTATGCATTCTATAAGAACACAGTTTTCAAAAACACCGACTTGTTCTGATATTTCTACAGTGTTTTCATTACTTCCTCTGATCTCCCACTGTCTTTCAGTCTCTATAAATCCAGGTTACTCATTGGTGGGGGGGAATCATGCAACTTTTCTGGCATTAAGACCATCTTGTACTGTGGATGTTGCAACATTATTCTAAATTAAATAGCAACATTATGGCATACACTTAACATGAACCAGTTACTCTCCAAACATAAACCAGTGCATTTTACAAGTTCAAAATGTGTTGTAGAATGTGTTTTTTTACGCTGGTGGTATGTTGGGTTTTGGTTTTTTTGTTTGTTTGGTTGCGTTCTTTGGTTTATTGGGGTTTTGGGGTTCTTTTTAGTTGTTTTGTTCTTTTTTTGTTTTGGTTTGTTTCTGTGCATTGGTTTGTTTGTGGGTTTTGTTTTTTGTTTTATTTGCTTGGTTTGTTCTTAGCAATTATGGAAAATCTCTGAATATCAAGGTCAAGCAGTCAACGATGGTTTCTTAAAGCTAAAGTTAACATTCCCTCTCCCCCTTAAAGAGAAGTAATGATATTATACACAGTTTTCTAAAATTTAAGACGAAATACTTCTACTGGGTTACTCCTCTATCCAAAATGAAAACTCAGGCATCAATTTAAAAGCCGTAATTATATAACATACCTGTCTAAGACCACCAAATCAGTTGCAGTTTCGGCATTGCTCTTTAAAATTTTCTCCAGTTTCTGGATCTTCTCCTCTAGCTCAGCAGGATCACACTTCCCATTTAAAATGGAAGCTGTTAATCCCAGAATTCGAGGACATGATGGATAATCCTCACAGATCTGAAGTAAAACAGAATGAAATACCTTAGGACAGTTATCCTGCAAATCTGCTATCAAGCTAGTAGACTGCAAACTTAGATGCTTAGTTGGAAAAGGAACTGCACGTTGAATCAACATTTTCTATTCTACTGACTGGAAGTTAAACTAGAAACTGAGTAACATTTAACAGCAAACATCTGGAAAGGTAAATATTCACAACATGGAAATATATAAAGAGTTAGTATTACACAGAATAGCCTTGCCACATCTACAAAACACATATAATACTTCCACACCACCTAAAAACTAAAGTATCATCTAAAAAAATTAAAGACACATGATCTTGATAAACTTGAAGAGAGATTTGAAATGACATCTACTATACAGGTTTCTTGTATTGTATAAGCCAAATACCACATAAAGCCAAGAATATCCCAGAAGGAGCCCTACAAACATCTACAGAAATTAGTATTTTAGAAATAATTAAAACTGATTAGTGCATTCCATTTCCAAACTCAAATATTTTATCAAGGAATTTGTAAAATTCCCAATTCTATAAAGGTATCTTATTTTCTCTGTTAATGCCAGATTTTTCTTCAATCCCCATGGTAAAATACAGTGTATCTCATAATATTACTGAAGTCTTAACTCATGACAACAGCTGAAATATTTTTCCACTGTTATCTTTCCGCTCCCCAGACTCCTCGTCAATCAAGAATGAAAACACTAATGCAATGGAAACCCACCTTCATAATTTCGCGGTATGGATGATCCTGGATTGCAAGATGGCACTCATCAAACACCAGAAGATTAATATTTGATAGGGATAAATACTCATTTCTCAAAACAGTCAAAGCAACATGACATGTCATAATCAGAACCTAGATGAAAGAAAAAACAAGTGCCAGTATAAGAAAAGTTCAAGCTGTATTAGGTCAAAGTGGAGGAGGAAAGTGTTCTGCGGGTCTTGCTAGACAGTAATAGCAAAAATCCCTCTGATTCATCTATATACAAAAGGTAAGGACAAGCAATAATAAGACATTCTTTACTTGAGAAAGTATTCTGTCTGAAGGTTTTGTGTGCATGTGTGTCTGTGTCTGTTTGTGTGTGTATGAAGGATTGATATATTTGGGACACCCACACATATATCACCAGTCACAGCCCTAGGGGAAGAAAAAAAAAAAAAACCAAAACAAAAACAGAACACCAGAACAAAATACCAAATACAACAAACAGATTATAGCAACAGCAGCAAGACCATACAGAACAAATGCCATTAAATCCATAACAAGTTAGTGTCCCTTATGTGTCATCATGTCCTTGGCAAGAAAGATAGTTCTTCATAAACTCATAAGCACCTCCAATGGTTACAAAAGCAGGATATTACCAAATTCTTTTTTTAAAGGAAAATTCATTTCTCGTACATTATCACAGATAAAAAGTTCCTAAACAAAATGATGCACTATTTTTATGCTGGCTTTGAACTCCACTAAGTATAACACCACTTTCATTTTTCAGAGTTCCTCAGACATTTCATCAACACTGGAGAGAAAAACTAAACACTAAACTAATCACTAAACACTGGAGAGAAAAAACACAGAAATTACAAATACTTGCATTACTGCAGGATACCTGGGTCAGTGGGAGCAGTGGGGGGGAAGCAGGGAGGAAGGATTATAACAGAAACGGCTGAGAACACCTACACATGCTTTGCCTGAAAATTCACATACAAATAATACAAATATGCTGAACTTGAAAAAGTTAACATAATTGGAAGAAATAATTTTGGATCAAGCCTAACTTACTGTAGATTCTGCTTGTGTAATTTATACTTAATAAATTACCTGATGCTTAGAGAATTCCTGACTCCACTTCTCTTTCGTCCATGATTCAGTTATCTCTAAACTTGAATACTCTCCTACTTTAAGATCTGAATGTGTCCTGACAGCTGACACTTGCTGAGCAACTTGATTTGCTAAGAAGAAAAAAAAAAAAAAATATTCTGAATCACATAAAGGTTTTTTCATACATTAATTTTCAAGATGAGTGTCATGTTACCTAGCACCATGTGTGATAACAATCTTTAGCTTAGACTAATGTTAAGTCAGGCATTCATGATAACTGCCTCCAGGTAAAACCACAGCAAGAGAACAGATTGGTAACTAAATTACACTTCAGATTCAATGCCTTAATTTCACACCAGAAAACAGAAGATGTCATAAACAGGTTATATTAAATGGATTAGAAACAAAAGATGAAAGGTATCATATCCTTTCTGTTGAAGACTTTTGCATAAAGTTTGTCCCAACTTTGCTTTTACACAACTCCTATTAAGGAATGACGATATTAGCAACACAGGTTTAGGAATTCAGTATGCTTTTTTCCTCTTACCTGAGTTGACCAAGAATACAGTTCTTTTCCCATTTCTGTTGAAATCTCCCCTGATCTGATAGGACAGCTCTTTAGTGAGTAGTACTGCAATAAAAGTCTTCCCTGAGCCAGTGTTTAAGCAGACTATTGTGTTATGATCCAAAGCTGCTTCAAGCAGTTCAACCTAGGTTTAAAAAACAACATCCTTATTTGCAGCAATGCAATGAAAAAACTGACAGAAATAATACAAGCAGTAAATAAACTACAGACAAGTCAGTAGTATTTCTAGACAATAGCAAATTTGCTGCTATTTTAAGTAGCTATTATCTTCTTAATAGATGATTGTGTTGCTAGATACATTATGTGAAGAAGCTCGAGCTTTTAAGTCTAACTGCATGTATCAATTCAGCCAAATAAGCAACTACATTAGCTCAAGGCGATCCAAGTTTTTTCAGTAATACTAACCAAATGCTAGCTTCAGGCACCTCTGCGGTGCAAAGAGAACTGAAATTCTAGAGATCAGAAATAGCTTTCCTTAACAAAAGGAAGTCAGAGTGCTCTGAGCGGGTTTCTGACATTACTGAGCTGCTTTGACCAGTACGTGCGGAAAAAAAAAAAAAAAAAAAAAAAAAGATTTACTTTGTAGAAGACAAAAGGTCAAAAGGTCAGAGGTGAAAGAAGACATGATTCTATGCATACAATTGAGAGGCAGTGTAATGTTTACCGTATTTGTCCCTAACAGCATTGCAGAAAGCATGAAAGGAATATTCAGCTTAATAGATGTTCTGTTCACTAGAGCAAACTAAGGAGGAGGAATGGGGAATACTGCAAACATAGAACACAGCCAAGCAAAAGGAAAAGAGACAATTAACTCCCAACAGGTGGAGGTATGAGGGACACACGCCTAGACTGTGCACAACACTGCACATTCTACAGCTGCTCTAGTTCTTTTCCCATTAAGTTAATGGATTTCGTTGTACATTTTTTCTGACGCTACTATATTACTATTATCATTTGTACCTGATATTTTCTTGGCGTGTAAATGTTATCATGAATTGCTTCTTGTTGCCACGGTAGTCCAAAAAATGGACCCATTGGGGAGGAAGCAGGGGTCATGAGCTGCAGTCCCGCCATGCTGAGGGATTGTAAAGCAGGGCTTTTCATTCATTCATCCAGTGTTTCTTTCATTGCATTTTTGTTCCAGCACAGCCTACTACAAGAAGAAAAAGGAACAGTATTAAATATAGTCAAAACATAAAGCAAGAAGAGAAAACTTGGTGTAAGAAAAGGACACTACTTGCTTTTAATTGCAGTATGTGCTAATATCATACCATTTTCAGCAGAAAATGTTAATTTGGAATTTACAGGCATTTTTCCACTACAAGATGTGTGCATCAAGGTACCAAAGAAATTAAAAAGAAGCTGTACTTTAGAGAGCGAAATTCATTCTATGCATTTGAATTTACACATATACATTTCAATATAAAGTTCCATTAATGTTCTGACAGAATCCCATTTAAAATATCTTTAAGAACAGATTTTTTAAAATAATAAAGTTGTTTTACCTTTACTTCAGGAAAGAAAAACAGTAATTTTCTAGAGCACAGGCATAAATAAGCATCACATTTTCCATTTCTCTTTCCAGTCAAAATGTCCCTATGAGCACTTAAAGCTTCACATACACACAAACAGGAACTTTATCCTAATCTGTAGGAAAAGAACATGAACTACACAAGAACTTCAGTATTTTCAAATCAACAGATTCTGATAAGCTTATCTGTTTAAGGACTGGCAGAAGAATTATAAATAATCGTTGCCAACTCTGATAAGGACTAATGGAGAAAGAGAACCTTATGAGGTTAACCACCAATTTCCAGAAAGATATTCTAATTGATAAACAAACAAACCATTCACAACTTGATGACAATTATGGAAAACATTTTCCTACTAAGGCAGTGAAGCTCTCATCACTGGGCTTTTCTTAAAATGTTTGGCATCTGTCAGGAATGATCGAAGTTTAGAAAAAAAATAAAATCTACCTTGCCCACAGAAACTGATTAAGGCCTGACAATATAAAAAAAATTGTTGAAGTAGAATACAAACAAACGTACTGCATCAAATCTTCAGAAAATTCCCTCAATTCAAATCCAATACATACCCTATTCAACAAGACAGTATTTTCAAAATCTAGTTTCCCTGAAAATTCCCAGATGCTCTATATTCATTTCAGCACCAATCTCAAAATGAGAAATGCATAAAATTTATAATGTTTTCAAATTTGATCACTCATTAGACATAAGTGAGGAAAAGCTGATTATCATTCTATTGCGCCCTTGCTTTTCTACAGAACAGAAAAGTTGGTTAAGTTTTGCAAATGTGCAGTGAGAAAGAAAGAAACTGAGGAAAGTGTATGTTATCTAACAGACAATATTAACCACTAATGGTTATGAGAAATAATCACTTTGAGAGATTGCAAGTAAAGCCATACAATTAAAGGTATTGATTTCTTTTCAAGATGAAATTTTATTTACCACAGTCTTCACCTAATACAACATTTTAGCTCTTTATTGTATATTCACATTTTTAAGTATTATAATTGGGTCATGTCTAAAAACTGATTTATACTCTAACTTAACTAATATTAAATAACTGCAGGAATCACTGACAAAAGAGATCAAACTGGTTCTCTCTAGTTTTCCATCTCAGGCGTATTTTGTAAAATAAAGAGAAGGCAATAAATTGAATTACATGATCACTCCTTTCACAGATTCATGTACAAGTAATACCATTTCATAGAAAATAGTCAGATATAAAAATTTGTCTCTGTTTTTTCCAAAGGGGAAGTCCTGAAGGACAGTGTGGTTAGGTTGAAGCAACATTGCTCTGTTCCATAAAAAAAAGAATTCCATTATAAATAATTATTTCTCTTTTGAAGACAAAACATTCACCAGTAAACGCTACTCAGTGAAACAGATTAATTGTAACCTCTTGGTCTTTGGCTCAACAATAAATATACTTCCTCCTCTATCAAATATAGTATTTCTTTAAGAAAAGCACATTTAAATGTAACAAACAAACAAAAAACAACAAAACCCACACCCAAACAAGAAAAGGGGAGAATGTATATTTTCACAAGACATACTAAAGAATGTTCTTGACAGTTTATCCAATTTTTTTTCAGTGGCTTTTGAATGAATCTCCAAACTCATGCAAATCTTTTCATTTACTTTTTCAGTCCTGCAACCTAAGCTACCGAGTCTTTCAGATTATCTGAACAGATGAAATGCATCAATATATTGTCTTATTTAGCTGCAAATAGAAAACAGCATAGTCTACACACATAAAATCAGTAACACAGTTATTCAGTTCAGTTGTAATACAAAAAGACTCCTATAGATTTTTAAATTGGTCTTATATATTTCAAACAATGCATACAAACACACGCAGGTTCTGTTCTAACAATTCAACTAGTAACTTTATAGAGTTCAAATCTGGCACAACTTTAGATGTTCTGGGTCACTCCCTCTTTGGAACTAGTGCCTTCATGGCTGTTCCTCCACTGTGATTCCACAGCTCTGGGTCTTGGGACACAACCAGGAGCAAACACGCATATGTGCTATACAACTGCACTTAGCAAAGATGGTCACCCTTGACATTCTGATCTACTGAGCATTTGCAGATCAAATATACCGATGTTAAATGGTATGAGACTAATCAGATTAAATCAGTCATGTGGCAAGGACAGTAGCATGATACACAATCCTCCCCAGCCCCTCGTTGAAAGCATCTGGAAACTCTGGGTACTGCTAACGTAAGTGAAGCTTTTCTATGAAGTGACAGCTTATGTGTATGAGAGGAGGGGAAAAAGGAGAAAACATAGGGAAAGGTGTCATCCCCAGCTATCCCCCTCAGGGTTATAGATGAAGCTCCCCTTTGATATATCTAGTTCCCTTTTTATACTCCAATAAGCATCACACTAGTTGGTAACATAAACAAAAAAATCCTTTGAAGAACAGTGTTTATCATGACTACAGTATTTCACTGAAACAGGACTGCTTCTCTACTTACATATAGCAACTCATGTGGAAACACAATTAGTCTTTACTTTGTTTAAAATGAGACCTCATCAGTGTCATAATTGCTCAAAGCTAGAAGGGGCCAGGAAAAAAAAAAAAAAACAAAAACGAACAATCCTTTTGTGTAGTAAAAGTCAAAGCCAATTCCTCAAGCATTCTTTTATCTAAACCCAGCTACTTTAGTTTCATAAATCTATTCAGGTCAGCAGTGCCTCCTCCTGGTTTATTATTCCACCTATTCTGTGTTTCTTTTCCAAATCATAAATACAACTTTGGAAACATATAAAATAGCTGTATCGCATCACCAGGAGGGAATCAAGGAAAGAAAACCAACCTTATTTTAGAAAGCTGCTAATAAAAAACAAGCACAGAATCTAATATTCACAAATAATCTCATTTCCTTTGCTACACACTTCACCACAGCGATACTAAGTTAGCTACCCCACTGCAAGAAGCAAGAGGATTTATACTTATGTACGGTTCCAGCTTGATCTGGAAAAGCTGTGAAACAACGTATACTACAATTTCGGTTTCTGTGCATCTTCTCATGAAAGACCTGTCCTAATGTACAATCAAAAAGCACTGTCGAAAAAAATTCTGAAGTCCAAAGGAAGAAATACATGCACATTTGCACCTTGAAGAGTAAGCACAAGCAAAGCAGAACATACTTGAAATAGCTTAAATCCTCTTCCACTGTATGCCAACTCAGGTAAAAAGAGAAAGTTCTCCTGCCTAAACCATCAACATTACTTCCTGCTGCGCTGAAGTTTCCTAATCCTGGCCTTCATTTGTATGATCTGTATTGGAAGTATACAAGATCTGACAAGATCAATGTCAACATTATTACAGGAGTAAGCCAGAAAATGAGGTAATTGTATCATTCTAAGTTGCTATTTCAGTAGTAAGGAAAAATACCATGCTCTTCAATAAAGGAAAAGGAGTAAAGGACCATCTAGAAATAAAAAAGGGAAAACACACATATACTTGAAGAACAGGTTTTAAATTGAAAACATTTGAGATGCAAGTACATGTGTTCAGAATCTGTGGACAGAAGTCAACTGAACCTAGCCAACTGAAACCAGCTAACAGAGAAGCAGAGAAAAACCTAAACTAGTCCTGCTCAGCCAGAGTACTAAACATACCTGCTAAGATGCTTCATATTATTCACTGAGTTATTTTGAAAACTGGTAGACCAAGAAACTGTAAGAACTTGCTGAATCCAGATCTGGAGGGAGAAACACCGCAAACAAGTCCTGCTTGCTGTCATTTTAGACTAGGTTACAGAAGCTGGATAAAGCAGCACAGTGCCCAAGCTTACCTGTTCTACTAAAATAATACTGAAAGGTCCAGTTTTATGACCATTACTCATCACAGTTTTAAAAACAATATCCACAACTCTGTGTCCTTACTTCAATACATATTTATGTGAACAGTGAACTGGAAAGCTAAAACTAACCCCTTGTTCTACTAATTAAGGAACTTAATTTCAGAAGGGCACAAGGTTGGGAATGAACAGTCAACAACACTTAACAGCCATTTCTTCCAGACTACAGTAATTCTGGAACTGTGCTGTAGGTTTTTCAGTCACAGGATTATATCCAAGTTGAAGCAGTCCCTCAATGCAAAAAAAAAAAAAAAAAAAAAAGGGGGAATAAGAAAGAATAAAAATCAATGTTCACTGCACTAAGGAATACAAACCAAATCAAGCAGGGCATTCACCTGAAATAAGATATCCCAGATTTAGTCCTGCTCCAAGGACTGTTTAAAACATGGAATGACACTGAAGTAAACAGAGAAGAGACTAGAGCCCTGTGGATGCATCTTTCAAGTTTTCACCACCATATGCATGCATTATATTCATTATCAAGTTAATGCAAAGCTACAACTATCTCCTATTATGAACAAAAATTCATTACTGCCATGTGCAATTTATTTCATTTGCTTTCATCACTAGCACTGATTTGTAAATTTGTACCCAATATAATCCTTGCGATACAAAAATTAGAAATGCTCTAAAAACACTCAACATCAGCAAAAATAAACGTCAGCCTCAATAGGTTAAAGATAAAAAAAATCCACTTACTCTAAAGCAAATAAACCATAATCTATGAAAAAGGAAAAAAAAACCCTTGCTGCTTGAATGTTCTCTTACATGAACCCCTGAAGAGTCTGAATACCACATTCTTTATAAGTAAGTTTTATGTCCAAGTGATATGTGAAATATTAAGTTGTTGAAAGATATAACACAGAAAATTCTTACTTCAGTAATGGAAGACCAAACAGAAAGAAAACTGCAAAATGTTACAGATATGAAATACAGAGTAGAAAATGAATGTAAATGTTAATTTACAAAATGAAACTATTCACTGAGAATGTTCCGCATGAGTTACTGCAGAAGTCTGCAATAAAGTGACTTCTACTTACACTATAAGCAGTCAGTGGCAAGAATTGGTTTTGCCCAAGTGATGGTAAACATACAAGGATTCTGACACCATCTGGTTTCTAAATCTGCTTTTAAAAGTGTGCTTTTTACAAGGATTTGCCTTTTCCTGTGATAGTCTAAAAGCATCACGCAAGCATATTTTGTGAATATTACTCCTGTAACTTCAGTTCTCTCAGAGAACTTATGAAAAAAACCCCAAAATCCCGAAACCACACACAGTTTTTATTGAGGAGGGGGGAGGGAGGAGAAGAGAGGGAGAGTATGGGAGTTTGGGGGGCAGTGTCCAAAATTCAAACATCTTGGAAACAAATGAACAAGTTTCATTTTCATGGGAAGGAGTTTTTGCCCCTTTATTTAGCAGCTGGTAACTAGTATACTAAGAAATTGAAGCACATTATGATTTCTGTTCTCAACTCAAAACTCAAAGTTTGTAAACAACAACGTTAGGCCCAGAAGGTCTAAAGTAAGGAAATACTGTCAAACGGTATTACTCAATAAGATGAATGAGAAATCACTTTAATATTATGCTACCTTTAATGTACAATGCAGCTGCACAAGGCACTCATCTATTACCCTTCGAAGATGTTTACCACATGCATTGCCTAGCAACAATTTTTATATTTGGTCTTAGAATATTCTTATTGAATATAAAATCATATTTAAGATCTGTTCCCTTTCAAGAAGGGAAAACAGAATGCACAAATGCTTACAAAACTCAAATGTAAGCATCCCTAAGGGAAACCAAGGAAGCTGATTCTTAAACATAATCACCAATATTCATTGTGGATGTTTGCCTTTAACTAGAAGAATTGGCTCTATTTTTCCTGATACAGAACCAGTCTAACAGCACAAGCAGAACACTGGTCTCTAATAGCATACCAAAGCAGCAAAGGCTGTTTTCTGTTGTTCAGAAAAGTTTCATTAAAGAGATTATTAAATGAAGATTACACTGAGGCTCTACATTTGAATGAGCTTCTTCTGAAGCATTTCTACAATCAATACAGTATAGTTAACAGCTGGAATTTGTCAAGACTCCTCCTAAATGTCTGTATACAGAGGAGAAATGGAGTAAACATGACACTTAACAGACTCGGAAAAATGCACAACCCCTCAAGCCCTAAATTTAGTGTTCACTCACCAGTATGACCAAACCTAGATTTGGGGCAAAAGCCTAATAAACAGTTTCTGTTGCAATTAGTCTAGCTTTATTAACAGAACCAGAAGACACAATTCACACCAACAAAGCTGTGCTGCTACACACTGCAACAGTCTATAGTGGATTATACCACTATATATCAGCATTACATATGTGGGCTGCACGGCATTTACTAGTACAGAAATAAAATGTGAAAATAAAATTAGTTTTCTAGTATACCTATACTGACAACCAGTGCACATGAGGCATTCAGAGTAACAGTTTACAACAGTGGATGTTTCTCCTTTAACAAATTCAGACATGCAGCCAGATTCTGGAACAAGCTCACATTTTTCAAAATGATATGTATAAGGCCCAGTGCGACAGTCCTAACCATGTAGCTGCTTAATCAGTGGTGCGAAACTGGTGCTATGCAGATTCTTCTGCTTTTGCCTCCTTAACACAAGATAAAACATTAAACATCTGGCAAGGTGAGGACCAGAGAAGTTAGATACATTTCTGTGTGTTCATTACTATGTTCTCAAACCACACACCAATTTTTTTTTAATGTCTCTTTAATTAGCTATGATCTTTCCCTGTTTTTGCTGAACTTGTACTTCAAACTGAAGCACACTATTGAAACTAAGGCCTTAACAATTTACCTGCCATTTACTTCCCTCAATGTTTACTTTGTATCTTCTATCTGGAGCAACATATAAATTCAATTTTAATTCTAACCCTTTGTATCACTCCTCTTTTCCCACTTTTTCTCTTCCCCCCAATTGATTGCATTTCACCAACACAACTGCATTTGAATATAAAATCCACAATTAATATTTACACACATACACACCCCGTTTTAAGAAACTGAGTATATTTTCTAATAGCACTCTGCTTCATAAGAAATATCAAAGCACGTGTTTCATGACAAACATCTTTTTTATCTGTGGCACTGCTGTACCTAACCACCTACAGATAAAATAAAGTAGCTACTTTCATTATTCCTTTCCCAGATATTCATGGTAAATTTCCATAATCTCATACACAGAAGTTACTTTATGATCCTGAAGAAGCTTTAAAAATAAGATAGAAGAATGCAGTGAAGCAATGCTTAAAAACCTACTTCTCCCATACTGCAAAGCATAACCTTACCGTTTTAATTTCTGCAGTCTCTGTGTTTATGCCTCGCGAACTGCACTTTGACATCATGATATCAGCTTGTAGATTTATCACATAATTTGCAAGCTTCGGCTCCTGAAAACAACAACAACAAAACTTATGAAGTATAGAAGTGGTTTCAAAAGGAAACTACAATAGCAGGGTTAATAGTAGTGATTCAGTTGCTTATAAACATTTAAATGTGTCAAGACTACAGTATAACCTGCTGACAGAAAACGAGCAATTTAAGTCCATCCTGAACATGAATTACTTTTATTTAGTATTAGAAAGAAAAATTTAAAAGTGTGATTTAAAAGCCAATTTTTGGTAGTTTAAATGTGCAAGGAAAGCCTGCTTCCCTAATCCTCTTAACAGGTTACTATGATAACCTGTTCCTGCTAGAAAGACAGTAGCAGTATGTTCCATCTAATTCTACTATGTTTTGTTTAACTGTACTGTTTTCTCCATGCACATGTATTTTCATTTCAGTTGACTTAAATGTAAAAAAAAAAAATTTGTAATCCATACTTTCCTTAAATTGTTTCAATTGGAAACCGTTAAGTACAGCAAACTCATGAAAAAGCAACAACCATTTCTTCCTAAGCACATTAACACATTTTTTTAATAAAAGTAAAAATATTGTGCAATTAAGATTGTGATTTACATAAAATCACATTTAGCTAAACAAGCAAAATTAGGGAAGATGGTCACTCATGACAAAGAATTTCATAGCTATATTAACCATTCCATAAATCTACAACTTACATCAAAAATACCATATTTAAACAGACCTGCAGAGTTCAAGATCTAAAATAAAAAATTTCTACAATATATTCACCTAAAGTATGAGTTTTCCCAGACCTAAAAAGATTCTTAAGTCAATTTTTTTTAAATTGATACTGAAAACTTAAATGCAAAAATCTTGACGAAAATTTCTACTCCAATCAGTTCCATAAAGTTAACAAGGAGGACACTCCCAAGATTACTTCAGTATGTTCATTTTTACCTCAAACGCTGATGCTGAGCTTTTCCAGAGTCTCCAAGCCTGTAATTTTGTTTCACCCTAGGTAACCTAAAAGGCAATATAAGAAGAGAGCATTTTAACATGAACTGCCATAAAAATCAACTGTGCCATGTGGTAGTCTGCTTTCCTGCATTTTAATATTTAGCTCTGCAGCAACAGCACAAGGTCCTTCAAAATCTAATTATCATATGTCCTTTTTTGTCTGGGTACAGACAGGCAGTGTCTGCAAGATCAGTTTTAAGTGTTCAGGAGATATTTGCATATTTTATTTTATCTGCTAAAGTAATTGCTAGCTGAGTCCAACCAGATTTACAGTTTATCTCCCCTGTGTTCCCTCCACACGTTTCAGCTAATACAGTACTAAAATCTTGAAGAAAATTATCATTCAGCACATTTTAAAAAGATATCTTAAAGATTGTGTTTCCAGAAAACAAAATAAACGAACAGCTATTGTTTTCTTTTACAACAAGAATATGTAGGGAGCACAGCACAGAAAATCTGATGAGTGCTGAGTTCATGTACAAAACAGACCTTCACGAATTTTATTCCCAGGGCTGCATTTTGCATTTGTGTTTGCACCATGCATACATCCTTTTCTCCTGCACAAAATACATCAAATTGCTGCTAAGATGCAGCGATTAAAACTTATTGTAAATGTTCTGTTATGCCTATTCATTTACTTACTGCCTCTAAAACATGAGCTAGAATATGTATTCCATTGAACCAGAAAATAGCTGAACAGAAAACTGTCACATCTACAGTAAAAACAGAGAAATATATTCCACTTTGCATTTGCAAGAAAACCAGAAATGAACAATAAATACAACACTTAGTTACCCCACTATATAACAAGTATGAACAGAAAGAAAAGGCTCAAGTCTTGTCAGTAAAGCTAATGCCACATACGGCTTCACATAGCAAATTTACTTTATTCCCTCCTCATAGATGGCAAACACGAAGCACACAGATGAGTAGGTAAAATCTGGGAGAACCAAAAAAAGTATGCAATTCTCCACCAACCACAACAATTTCCTTTGGCACATCACAGCCGTACAACAGAAGATTGCAGCTTTAATCCACTGGCAGACATGAATTACAGTAGGCCCTTTTAAGGCTGAAGCCAACATAAAACCAGACAGGCCACATTCCTGAGATGCAGTCAAGTTCTAGTACAAAACGCCAAGCTTATATCACATTAGCATCTAAATGGTAGTGGTGCACCCACTTAGACAAAAGCCTGTTGCGGGGCAGGGTTGACCATGTATCACTGCAGGCCACAGGCATCTGTAGCTTCCCAAGGATCCCAGTGGACCATGGGCACAGCCAGGGGCTACCACAGCAAACAACACAACCAACTCCTTCAAGCACTTACTAGCTACAGCATTGCAGTCCAACCTGACAAGAGTTTTTTACCACATTAAAAAAGAAAAATATTTTTATTCTAGAGTGACTAGGGACCTTTTTAAAAGCAAGCAAAGGGCTGAAAAGGGAAAAAAAATCAATGAGGTTTCTAGAATCTCTTCTATTGAACAGTAATCCTACTTTTTCGTAACAAAGAAAATAACAGCTATTAAGAACTGTTAAGAGCTCAACATTCACATATTTTATCTAAAGGTAGAAGGTGAGAATTCCAAGATAATGAGACATTTGGAATGTCTAACTAGACACACCACTAACACATCAAATACTCTAAGAAAGCAGCAGCAACAGAAAAAAAAAACAAACCACAAAAACAATGCACGAAACAAAACCCAACACTCAACTAAAAACCAAAAAACAAACAGTTCTTATAAAGACATCAAGCGAAGCATCCAAGAAGTGACACACCATTCACTTCCACAAAGCTCCAGTGCTCTAGAAATCTGCAATTAACCAATAGTTACTTCTCCTAGTCTCAGCCAAGATCTTCAAGTATCTTGGCTATTTGCTACTTAACATTTGCTAATACAAAACCCAAGTACATAAATATACCAGAGCATATAGACTATATCAACAGGCTTTGCAATGCAGTATTTTAAAATAATCATGTTAATATGATGTGTAACTGCTGCTATTAAAAAAACACCTATGGACACACTATGGCAACAGGCTGAGTTGACACAGACTATCAACGTTCTTGCTCTTCAACATCTACAGTTTGAAATTAATCAACTATTCCCCCCATCTTGGTAATGATGTTCATATTTAAACCATTATTCAAACTGTTAACAACTTGAAAATGAAGTTCTTATCTTGCAAGAAGATCTACACAACTGGACTCTTAAACTCCCAACAGAACTATGGTGAATTACCACTGTGCAAATACAAATGAATTCCAGCAAGAATCAAATCCCTGCAGCAGAGGGTAAGGTATAAAAACTACCATTATGACTGGGAAGAAAAAGTCTGTCTGGGCTGGCATCCTGTCTCTCTATAATTACAGCTGATCCCAGATGCTGCGGGGGGAAGGGCTGACTATAAAGCAGGACCCATCCTCTCTTCCAAGTGTTATTCCAGTAACTTTATATTTAAAATATTTTTCTTTTGTTTATTATGGTACAAGCAATAAAGTTAGTCAGAAACCACAATACAAACACTCTACTGCCTCAGATTAACTCCAAAACAAAATACTCTTAGCATCCAAAGAACTAACCCTTCTCTATGGAAGTCAGGAAAAAATTCATAATAAAAAATTACACTCTGGACATAAATAAAAACAATCTGAACACTCAAACACAATAGATTTAACAGCAATTAGAGTTAAATTATTTCATGTAACATTTTCAGGGTACTGCTTGAAAATTAACCCACAAAAAAAAAAAAAAAATCACATCTAAGTTTATAGATCTTAATTTATATAGGTAACTACATTATTATTGTATCACTATCACAAGAAGGAATAAATGACCATATCTGTGAATTTATTTATTATTTGGTCCTTTACATGGGTAACAAATTATTTACTTGTGATTTAGCTTATTTAAAGGTTAGCTTCAAGCTTTTCAGGCGTCTACGTCATTCATTAAGCCCACATTAGGGCAGGGAGTTCGCTTTTTGCCAACCAGGGAGCAAGCTGTGAGGCAAGTACAGTTCCAAAGCACCAATTATTCTTGCTTATAAGTAAAAGCAGCAGCTGCCTCCTGAATATAACCCCATGTGGGGATTTCAATCCCATTATTTGCATAAGCATAAATCCTTTCTCTCCATGTGGCATAAAGTCAAGTTCCTCAAAACATGAATGGGTGTTCGACAGTTTTCTGTTATCTCTGTGCCAGTACATCCAAAATTACCAGGATTCCTACATTACAAAAGGCTGTCTCTGAAGTCAGTAATTGCATGATGCAAAACCTGCAGACACTTGGGTTTTAAGTCACCCTCTAGAATTTCCATCGAGTTTAAAATGAGCGTTCAAATCTATAGATGGTCATAATATCAGTTACTGTATCATCCAAGAATCAGTATACAAATGATAGTGGCTTTTGTGGGTTTTTTTTCAAAAAACAATGTTTATTATTAATGACGCATCAAACTAACTCATCCTAATGCAACCTTAAAATACGTAAGTATTATGTACTGATTGGCACATTATTTACTCCAATTACATTTTGGGCTTTGCAGCTTTTAATCTGACTTCCTAAAAAAGAAAGATTTCTCACCCTCCATGTCTGCACATGTTCTTCCCCTGTAAAGAAGTTGCCAGCACACTATTGGAATTTTCTTTCATGTGAAGCTGGGTTGAAGTCAATATTA
>JANHGB010009366.1:10023-22466 GCA_026283785.1 Coracopsis vasa
AAATGCTTTCCCATTCACTGACCGCTCATGAGAAAGGTGTTGTGATAGTCATGGTGTAATGGCCATGAGAAAGGTGGCGTGATGGTCATGGTGTAATGATTCAACACAATCTGCAAAAAGATAACAAACATCTGTAATAATATTATGCTTTACAAAGGAAATTGATGCAGTTTCCTTTGGGTTTTTTTTTGTGTCAGATACTTACACATTGTATTTAGAGTTGTAGCTGTGCTGATATTTGACAAAGAACTATTCTTCCAACATCTTTATAGCTAAGTAGCCACAGATAATTGGGATTTTTGTTAGTTAGGGTGCTATAGTGCTGTCAGAGATTCTGCAAGTCAGTCATCTGTGACTTCACATTCATCCACACTTAAGACTGAATAATGATGTGAATTTTTTGGTTTTAAATGCTGAATGTATGTATGTACACATGACTTCCAAGGATCAAAAAGGTATAAAGTGTAGGGTGCTGCTGCTTTTCCGTAGAAATAAAGCATCAGTGGTACAAGCTGTGATGAGGCTTTCAAAAGCTTTCTTATATCTGTGGTGGTGGTTGGTTGTTTTTTTTTTTGTGTGTGTATATTGTATTTTTGTAAATATTAAAATTTTTTTTGTTTGTTTTGTTAAAGGAAGACTGCTACTTACTGTTTCCAGTACTGTACTGTGGTGTTTTGACCTTAGCCAGCTGCCTACCCAGCTTCTTACTCGCAGTCTCTCCTCAACAGGAAAAAGGGAGAAAATGAAATGGAAAAGCTTGTGCATAAAGATAAAGCCAGGGAGATCACTTACCAGTCACTGTCATGGTCAAAACGGACTTGACTTGAGGCTATTTTTGGTCAATGTTGATTAGGTTGTGGATTTCATTTAGATGGGCAGTAGTGAATCATGGAACCAGAAAAATTGGTGGTCAGTTTGCACATCTGAATATGCAGCTCAAATTGAGTTTCATGAAATTAAAATCTAGAGTATTTCGGTTTGCTTAGTTTGTAGTTACTTTTTTTCATAAATGATCTACAAATGTAATTCAAGAGGAGAGGGAAAAGTACATATAAGTAATGAAATGTATATAAACCACAGTGCTTCTCTATCAAAAGCAATATGTTTTAATCTCAACATTCAGATTTTGCTGCTAAATTGACTAATTTGGAGATAAATAAGAGAGGTTGCTGTAAGTAGTCCTTTTTATTCAGTCTGTTTTCACTAGTTTTAATTTATGTCCATCCATCGTGACTGCTTTTCTTCAGTACTGCTCTAAGCTGTCCGTTGATACTAACCACGCTGCTCACAAGAGGTACTTCATTCTTTCACTGGATATCAGCAGTGGCAATAGGCTGGAAGAACATGCTATTGATAGCGAAAAACGTTCCTTTTCTCTCTATGAAAAATATGCAAATACGATTTTTTTTTTTGTCGCCTGTTAGCAAGAATGTTTGGTTAAGAGTAACCTCTTTGTTTTTACTTTGTGGCACTTGCAGAAAAACATGTTTGATAAATGCATTCAGCAGAACGTGTTTGCATGTTTCCAAGTATCAACTGAGGACATAGCTGTGACAGTAGTGATGTCCAAATACAGGTGCACTTGCAGCATGGCATATGATTAAAAGATAATCAGGCTGCCTTCAGGATGTTTGGATGAGATTATTGTCTTGTATACTGGAAGCTATGTACTGAAAATAGTAAAGTATTAAATACTGTTATTCTTACTATATTTTTAAGTTACTGAACCATTACTGTATATACAAAATCATCAGCTTCATGCCTCTGTCCTGCCTTTGGTAAACACTTTGGGCCTCCTGTTCTGTTCACTGTTTCCTGAAAGCTCAACCTTTGTCAGCCTAGTGCTGTTGAATCCACAAGCCTCATTCTGTGTCGGACCTGCAGATAATAAAGTCCAAATCCCACAAGCAATTCCCCAGAGGCTGACAGAAACTAAATGTTTATCGTAAGAGTAACAGTATGTGAGAATTGGTTATGTTGGTTACTGTTCAGAGCACCTATGTATCAAACTGTTGTAGCAAGCAGGCATATAGGCAAGGCTCTGCTTTGAGCCTCCTTTTTGGTGTGGCAGAGAACTTGTTAGAAGTGCCTCTTTTAGCTCCTTCTTTTCTGCTTCCCCAGCCCATGAATGTTTGCTATATCCAGTGGCTCAGGCATTCAGTTCTCAGCTGTGGGTTATCCTACTCTCTGTAGGACAGAGAGGAGTCCTAGTTGTACCCCCTTGGACAGTTTAATTTCATAAGTGTAAAATGTTGTATTGCATATTCAACAGATAATTTAAAGAATGCATTTTAAAATACAGTATACCAGGGAAGAAAAGAAATTTTATTTCCGATTAGTGTTAGGAAATTAGAATCTTCTGTCATCTGGACTTCTATACCTGGAAGCCATGTATAAACATGGCTTGCAAATGGTTAGGCATGCATCCTTCCTTCACAAATAACTATCGGTTGAAGTTTGTATATGTGTGTATATATATTATATATGTGTATATAATATATATATTTCTTTTACATATATATATACATAAAAAGCAAAGTTCTCTGACAGAAAACAGATTATTGTTTTGTACTGCAGCTGAAATACTTCCTGGATCTGGGGCTACCAAATACTGTTTGAGAGCGGTTGTAAAATACAGCCGTTGCCAAAAGCGCACACTGTGTAACCTTTTGCCTTGTCCGTGGCAACATCTATTAGGAAACTGTTGCAGGCTTTTTCTTTCTTCTGAGGGATTCCTAGCTATATCAAGTTCATTGGCATTTAAAAGCAGCACAAGATATTACTGTAGCAGGTGCGGGAGGAAACTATGCCGTGTCAGTTATTTTTTAAATTGAATATGAAATGCAAGTTCCACCTTCGGTTGCTTCCTTTTTATCCTCTGTTTATATTGGATTAGGCTATTGCTGTGCAAGATAGAGCACACTTGGTGAGCTATTGTGCTTTGGTTTGGGAGCTAACTTCTAACCGAGAATGGTTACTTCAGTTGCTCTGTTTTGCCTGGCTAAGCATACCTACCTCAGCTTGAAGGCTTAAGGTTCTAAGCCAGAACATAGTTAAAGAAAGTTCTTCAAGGGAAATGTTACATGGTTATTTTTCCCCACCCCAACATTCAGACTTCAGTAGAAATAAAATGAATTTAAAACGGGTTGGCACGCTGTAGCATGTTCTTGTGTGCATTGTTTTGAAAACTGTCTTCTTGCTAGTTATTTTGGTCTGTGCTGGCTTCACTCAAGATGTCTTCCTCCCTGCCTCTTCTTCAGAAAAATCTTTGGAATTCCCTTTTTAAAAATCCGTTTCATTAAGTGTAACTGAGCTTCCACAATTATGATGCCTGTGTTGCTGCTTCCTATTTAGAGAGATAACAACTTTGTCCCTTACAGAGCAAGTGTTTGGCTTTTTGCAAGTATAGTGAAAAGTCTTTGTGGAACAATTTGACATGGGTTTTTAATGTGGCTTTTTACATCAGCTCCTTCTTGCTTTTTCTCTCATTGTTTCCCTTTTCTGTTCATACAGACCATGAGAAAAAGAAAATCTTCCTTGTGGATTTGCATGACAAGGTTGTTTTTATGCAATACAAAGCTTAAGTTCCCACCTGGATTGGGACCTTCTTTACTAGCCACGAGGAGTTGGGCAAAATGATTTAGTTTGTAGCCCTTTGTTATCCTTTGCTGAGGATCTGTTAAAAAACATAACAGGCTCTCTTACAGCTGCCTGTGAAATGTGGTGTTGTGGCACAACACCCTTCACCCACTAAGTAAAATCCCAGACCCTGCAGAGTGTGTCTCTAGATGTGTGAGTGAGTGGAGAAACAGTGAGATTACTGGGAGAATATTCTGAACTACTGAGGCTAAACAGGGTCCTTAGTCACTGATTTAACTCTATAATGGAATCTGTGCCTTTAATATTATTTGCTTGTGACTTGGAATAGAAACACCTAGATTCAGTCACACTTTGTACATGTGTTATCATACTGATGACTGCTGTACTACTGGCTGTTACTTGGCATTTGAGAGAAATGATTATACTCTCTCTGTGGTTGCCATGTACAAATAACTTTGCTATCACTTCTGTAACCCACAATCTTAGCTGCAGCATGCATGCTGCAGTTATGTCTCCTTTTTTACCCTGTTCTCCCTCAGTCTTCATCTGCCACCTCCTGAGCAGTAGTGTGTGTTATAGGTTAGGAAACATTTGCTTTAACTTGTAAAGTTAAGGCACATTAAAAAGGTTTATTTTGAGAGGTGCTATTGTCTACAGTCTGACAATTTTTTAACAAAGAGGCGGTCACTAATCCGGTTACAACCAGATTAGGCAGTCATTTTTATTTTTTTTTCAGGCCAGATGGAAAGAATAGTTTAATGTTTTTGTACATTGTTGTATTTATTTGTTTTGAGACAATAAGAGCCTTTTGATCTCCAAGTGGGGTCGTGGTGAGTCATATGTGCTGGGTCTGGCAACAGCTGTAAACCTCTTGCTTATTATTGTCTTCTGAAATATGCTGGTACAAATGCATGTGTTTTGGGTGGGTGGGGTGAGACAGGAAAAAATGACAAAACTCTAACGCTCGTTTGTCTTCTTGTGACTGAGAAATCTTCTGTGTGCGTGTTTAGGTCGCTGTAGACTAGACTTGCAGATAGGAGTAGAGTACCAGTCATTTTTAAAAGCCTGTTGGAAATGAACCTAAACTCTTCATGGGCAAGTTGCAAATGAGAAATTTTTGGGAATATTTTTAGAAAAGAAGATCAAGGTGAGGAAAGGAGTTTCCACGTTAGCCCTTAACTGCAAGGCAATCTTGTGCATTGAACTGATGGGAGGTATGGATATGGAGATCCATATCCCCAGTATGAATAAGGAGAGACTTCCAGCTGTGTCATTCTACTATGTTTAGAAAATTGGGACTTTTCGTGCAGCCCTTGATTACAGAGATAAGTGACTATGTGTTCTCTCTCTTTATGATAGTAATCTCAAAAACGTTGAAATGCTTTTTTGTTGTTTGGGCAGAAAGTGATGGTATTTTCTTTACTTGCTAGTAATGACTAAGATGTTAGATAATGTTGCAGATGTTGAAATACGGCTGCATAAAATTAGTGTAAACATCAATATATAGCTCCTTGTTTTTGAAATTAAGGCAATTGCCATCTTTTTCTCTGTTGGAAATGGAACATGAAAACAAATAAATAGTACAGAAATGCAGATAAGTTGGGAGCAAAATCTTACTTAAAGTGCATCCTTTGAAAGTACATCCTTTGTGACACTGTGTATTGCAAATCCTTTGCAAGTCTTCCATGATGATATTGATATTAAACGTTCATCCTCCCTTGGAGGTTACAACAGTGATTTCTGGATTATAAGGTCACTGTCTTACGAAATGCAACATGAGGCCTAGCACCTTTGACAGTTAGCATGGTAAAATACTACTTCTCCACACCCTGTACTCTTAATGATGGACAATATTGCCGTAAACTTGTGGGCCAGGCATTGCACCTGTACATTTCTAACCTACAACTAAATTCAAGGAGGAACTAGCTTAACTGTTTTGTTTTTTTTTATTCTTTTTCTCTTTAGATGATAGTACTGAATGCCAAACTGCATCAAAGAAAGAAGAGCAAAACGACAAAGAAAAGAAAGATGAAGAAGAGGCTCCACTGCCCACTTACAGGGCCAAATCAATTGTTGAGAGCTGGGTTTGGGGCAAACAACCAGGTATTGCAGCTGTTTCAGTTATTCTCACTGAAGCACTATGTATTCTATATAGATCACTACTTTTGTATCATCAAGAAGTAACTGGGTCACGTATACTTGCTGACAGATGCATCTGTTAGTGGAGTAAGTTGGATAAGTAGTTAACTGTGATTGAAGTTAAATATTTACTGTAATTACTTTAAGATTTCATTAGGCTCATGACTTGAGTCAATTTCTACCTTTCATCCTGCTTGAAGGAATGATACACTGATTTGGAACAAATGCAGTCATATGGTGAAATGTTATGATGTCTTCAGAATATTTCTTTTCAGTTGCTGAGACTAAAAAGAAATTGCTTAGTTTCTGAAGCCTGAATTTTCTGCAGGCAGTAAAGGTTTAGTATGTGATAAATCTTTTTGATTTCATGGTCTGGTAGATTAGTTTGAGTGAATCATGGGAGGAAGGTTTAAATGGTTAGTGCAATTAACTGTCTGTCCTGACCTTTGCTGACAGTAGTATCATTAGGGACTGTAGTGATAGGACAAGGGGTAACGGGTTCAAACTTAAACAGGGGAAGTTTAGATTGGAGGTAAGGAAGAAATTCTTTACTGTTAGGGTGGTGAGGCACTGGAATGGGTTGACCAAGGAGGTTGTGAATGCTTCATCCCTGGCCGGTGTTCAGGGCCAGGTTGGACAGAGCCTTGGGTGGCATGGTTTAGTGTGAGGTGTCCCTGCTGATGGCAGGGGGGTTGGAACTAGATGATCTTAAAGTCCCTTCCAACCCTAACTATTCTGTGATTCAGTGTGTGATGACAGTGGAAAAATGGTTTGTGTTCATATCTTCATATCTATGAAATACTGATTTTGATACTGAATCCAGTTGAAGTTCATGACTGTTTATTACTGCAGAGCAGCAATTCGTTGTCTGACATTGTGTGTGTTAGAAATAGCAGAGAAGCTTTGCTTCAGTGGTTTGTTTTACAGTTCTGGTGCATGACATTGCTCGATTCAGATGTCAGCATGTGCAAACTTTGGAGACATCTGTTGTGCCCCTTTTCCTTTCCCTTCACCCAGAACCTCTTGAAGATCCCTGGAAAAAGTATTGTCTCTTCAGTGCCAGAGTCTGCATCTGTGTAGCCCCTTTTGCTGTGGAAGCTGTTTGTATCTGTTGAGCTGCAGGTCAGCTGCCAGTCTTCTGTCCTCTGCTCTGTGCCAGCCAGCTTGCACCCTTTTCTTAAGGACAGGAGGACAGATGGGCTTGCTGTCACTCTAGACAGAATTTTGCAGTGTAGGAGGAATAAAAAGAATTGCCATTACAGTGACAGGGGGAGTGGGAATTGAATATGTTGAAGAGATGTAAGCTGAAGGTCACTTTGTTTTGTGTTTTTATTCAGTGTTTGTTCCTGAAGAGTAAAATAAAACTAACAAATATAAATCTAAAGGCTGAGTATCTTACCAAATTCCTTCCAGCTGACCAAGATGCTGGGCACAAGAGCTGGCCTTTAAGCTCACCCTTCAATTATTTCTTAAAAATTGAAAAACCAGTTGTTTAGAAAAAAAAAAAAAAAAGATGTACATGTGTTTGAAGTTTTCAAAAAGAAATAACTTGCTCTCTTGTACTTATTTTTAATGCCTATGTGTAGTGTGGTTTATTAGCGCACAAATAGATAATTATTGTAGAAATAACTTATGAAGACTTTGTCTAATAGATTTGTATTCCTTGGTCTTCATTACCATTTCTGCTTGAAGTTTGCATCACCTAGCTGTGACATACAAATCCTTAACACTATGAACACACAGTTTATTTATAGAAATATTACAGGTATCTTTTGTACGTGATTGTAAGTAACTTTTTGTATTTGTCAGAGATAGAGCTAACAGTTGCTATTGAGCCATTTTAGCTTTTGTGGCTTGGTAATTAATTAAAAAAGATAAATACAGGTAATCAATTTGGATACTTCACGTGTTTCATAAAATGCGGAAAACAGTTTTAAGCTTTTCTTTTGTCATCCTACATAAAAATAAAATGAACCTTTGAATATTTGCCTGTCAGAAGCATAAAGGAAATTTTGAAAAGAAGAATTGTTTCTTAAATATATTGTTGCTGATCAAGTAAGAATTAAAGACTTACAATGTTTTCATTAATGTCTTATATTCCTTTACAAATAAGGTATAATTTGGAGTTATTTTATAAAAAGAACTGAAGAGACATTTGAAGTCTGTGCTTCAGGTCAATACCCTGAACTGTTTCTACAGAGTTTTAATGATTTACAGTCTTACATTGTGAGAACAGTGTATAGACATTAGATAGTATGTATTTATGTTTTAGAAGCGCTGCAATACAATCTTACTTTGCCAAGAAGCGTGGAGGACCATGCTATTGAACTTCAGCAGGCTAATCCAGGTCAGTGGGTCTTGTGACATCTCTACCCCGTGAGGGCTGAGAGATTTTGAGATCACACACAAAAACCTGTTCATGAAATTGTTGAATTGTGTTGTGAAGGAGTACTTTTTGCCCCCCCTCCTGAGCCCTGTGCTTGTTTTTTGTCGTCCTGACACAATGCTTTCCTTTAATTCTGATTTATGCTGAGATCACTGCTCTGCCATAAGGCAAAGGGGTCATAGTTTTTTTTTTGTTTTGTTTTGTTTTTTTTTTGTTTGTTTTTTGAATGGTCATAGGCCAAGTGCTGTAAAATTGCGTAAGTAGTAATAAATACGTTGATAAGTTATTATATGGCTTTTAAGTTGCTTTTCCTTTTTTCTTGCATCTTACTGTTCATCCATTTCATATTCAGCTCTTAACTGTCAGTTTTGAACTATTCAGGCATTATTTTTGACATTAATGGTGCTTTAAAACATCTTCTCCCGTACTGTTCCTGCCGGGTTGTGTGTTCATTAGCCATTTCTTCTGATTCTTCACAAAAATTTTGGTTTACTACTTTTACCAGTTTTCTTTTCTGAAAATATTTGGCTTTAGCATCTTACATGATCCTGAGAGAAGTCTGGGTGTTCAACCCTGGATATGGGGAGATGAGAAAAAGAGGAAACTCCTGAAGCAATTGTACAAAACGTGCAGAAAAGAGAGCAGTACTTAATTTTCTTGCGTTTCTTAGTCATCATATGCTTAAGGTTGGCTCTATTGAGTCAAACCAAAGGACAGTCTAACCAACATTCCTGTTGCTGTCAGGAATGTCCTGACAGCAACAGCATATGTAGCAGTAGCCAAGTGAATAGTTGGGTTCTGTGTTTCTGATACATTATTTGTAGCATACAGACTTGAGCCAGAGGTGGTGGTATGGGGGAATAAGAATGTGCGCTTAGATCCCCTCCCCTTTTATTTTGCTGAAGCATATGTGTGCGTAGCATAACTTAACAGGCTTTAATAATTTCTGATGTTGTTTTTTTTTTTCCCATTAATTTGTCTAGTCCCTTTTTAAACATTCTAAATTTTAGCATCCACAGATGTATGTAGCAAGGAGCTTTGTAATTCAACTGCTTGTTACATGAATATTATCTCCTCCTAGTCCTTGACTTGATATTGACATCTGTTGGTTTCACCTAATGCTCTGTTCTTACACTGGAAGAGGCAGTGAGCGGTTGTTCCTTGCTTGTGTTCCCCAACACTGGTGGGGTGGGCTTTTTGTGTTTTAAGAATTCTGTCATAATCAGCTCCCAGTTGTGTCTTTTCCTCACTGCAAATCTTATCTCATTAAACTTCTTTGTGTACAAAAGGTTTTATAAACACTCACTTGTTTCTTTCCCCCCAGTTTTCTGCCTGGGAAGGTAGGCTGGAAACTAATGGTTACACAATTAAAAGCAGTCATGGCATTGAAAAAAACTGGTTTTAATCTCCTTTATGGTGACATTTCCTATTTTAATAAAATTTCTTGATCAATACTTTTTAAATATAGTTTTGGAAGGGCTAATAAGAGAATGGTTTAGTCAGAGGATGAAGTTTTGCCTCTGTTTTGCATTTCACTTCTCAGAACTCCTTCATCCCTGTGTTTTTCTCTTACTTTCTTGCCACTTGGAACAGATTTTAACTCGCCTCCTACCCTGCCCCCAACTTGAAAGCTGTTGTCCAGCTCCAAGTATCTGTTTGGTTGCTGATTATGTTCTTAAGAGGTATGTGTATGTGTGTATTTTTACACACAAACACATGAGTCTCCTTTCTTGCTATTTCTTTCTATGCAAGGGTATTTGAGCATCAGTTTAAACAAGTATTGCTCATGATATAAAACTTAGAAAGTTAAGTACCCAGCCATGTAGTGAGATGCATTCTGAATGTGCGTGCAACTACTCATTATTGCTCCTGCTGAATACTAATAAGGTGAGGTCTGCTGTTGGTCATCTTTTGAATAGGGGAGCAGACAGAAGGAAGCTGAAAGCTAAATGCCCTTTAGGAATTACATTCTTTGGTATAAAATAATTTTTGGAGCATATTTTGCCTTGTTTCTGAAGAAAATTATGTGTATGTGATTATATTTTTGCCTTTCCCTCTGACTTAGGAATCCACTCATTCTGTGGCAATGGCTTTTGCAGGGTCGTTAGATGACTGTTAAGCCAAGCCAATTGCATTCTCTGTCTACTCTATGTACAGTGGAAATGACATGTAGTAGAAGGAGAAAGAAGAGACAAAATATAATAATCTCTAGGAAATTCGAGCACCTTAGTTATGCTGCTGGCAGGAATGTGTGCTCATTTTAGCAGTAGATTCTTGCCAAATTCTATTTTATGTTTTTTGATTTCTGAAGTCTCAAATTTCTCCACACTGTGTAACATCTATATTTGCTTTTAATAAAGCTTTTAACTCAACCAAAGTTCTTGAAACTTTTCAGTTTGGTATTGGCATTTTTAAGGCCCTTAATTTACCAGTTACAAGCCTGTGCTGTTCCCTATGAGGGCTGATGAAATAAGTGTGAAGAAACCATTAAGTATGGGCTAATTTTGGGTTTGTGTGTTTTTATATGTGTGGGGTTTTTTGGGGTTTTTTTTTGGGCTTTTTTTTGAGCTGCTAAGACAGGAGCAAATGTGTCGTTGGACAGTCTACTTGTCTTAGACTCATGTCAGGTTGGTGTTCTGGCTGTGACTGAGATAGTTTAAGAATCTACTGTCTTCAGCTACTTGTTTTGTCCCCCAGTTTTGCTGGCTTACCTAAATAACATGTCACTTCTTTACTCTGTTCTGTCAGATGACCTGGGTTAAACACTACTGGTATTTTTCCTTCTAATGCAGAGAACTTCTGGCAGGATGAATTAAGAAGTGAAGATGTGTAGTTATGTTAGTTGCTGAGGGGACGGAGTGATGTGATAAGTTATAACAGAAGATGTTAAAACCCTTCTGTATCTCTACTTCAGCCAGAAACGTGTCTGACTGTAGTTGTCAATTAACAAGTATTCTGCTAATGTTAGTTCGAGAATTTAAACTTTTATGGTATGACTTCAATGCTTACATTCTAGGTACGGATTAAGTAAGTAATCTGGCTCCACCCTTTGTAAAATAACTGACAGAGCAAAGCATTGCAAGGGATGGTTAGCATCAGGGACTGGCATAGTGGCATATGAACAATTTTGTGCAAAGAGTTCCCTGTAACCTTCTCAGATGAAATTTGAATCGTTACTATTAATAAGCTATTCTCTCATTAGACTATTTAGCTCATCGGTAGTGTTGTTCAGACTCGAGAGTTTATTGAAGTCAATTTCAACCTAGGTTGATTCCCAGATATATTTAAATCTTTCTAAAGATGAACTGAATTTTTGTAAGGATAAATTTACTTATGGAATAAGAGAAGATCTAAAGTGGGAAAATGTGTAGATACATCTCATTTAAAAATAGTATTTCTTTTAATAAATCAAGACAGTCCTTGGTTCAATTTTGGGATGTCTGAGTTAATAGGACTACTATAACTTGTTCCAGCCTTTACTATGCTTTGCATATGAGCTTTCTTTTACATTTTTGAAATACTAAAGAAGTATATATAAAATATATATGTGGAATAATTTAATTTTGGTGGAAAGCTTTCCTAAAGTTGTAGCCATTTGAGATAGTGAAGACGAGGTGAGAAAGGGGCAGAAAAGATTTTTATTATAACTAAATACATTAAAATAAAGTTTGTGGTTCATGCATGTTATTTTTATACGGTTTGAATCTTAGAGAGGGTAAATGATATTTTCCATTAGAAAAAATATTTTTGCTTGCAGTTGTTAAGAAAACAGTATATTGTAAGGAACAGTTCTTAATATTACTAGTTTCTGAATATAAAACGTTGTGATTTTTAGAGCCAGTCACTTGAAAATTGAGCTCTTTCTAGCCCTTTCTCTTTATAAAAAGTGAAGACAGTTTTTGTATTGTCTTAATTTGACTTTATTTGTTGATGTTGACTTGATTGACAGGAAAGCAAAATAACTTTTAAAATCGTTTACTTTAGAAAGCGTTATTGTGAGGTTTTGTTTACTGAAGCATTGCATAGTTTGTGAAACTCCGGATTTTTGTATTAAACCACAATTGAATCTTTGAGGTATTTGGAACCCACAATAATGTTAATTTTTTTTGTCAAATGAGCGAGTTGTCCTATCAGATCATTGAGTATGGTGTTGAGTATCTTACAGGCTATCCTGTAGATATTGCTGAAACGTTAGGAATTAATTTTTAGGTGCTGCTATGAAACTGTTGCGTTGTTGGTTTGTTTTGTTTTTTTTTTTTTTTTTTTTTTATCTGCAAAGACTCAATATTGTGTGTGTATAAAATGGCCAGTTTTCAAC
>JANHGB010009368.1:0-38107 GCA_026283785.1 Coracopsis vasa
GTGTTCAAGGCCAGGTTGGACAGAGCCTTGGGTGGCATGGTTTAGTGTGAGGTGTCCCTGCCCATGGCAGGGGGGTTAGAACTTGATGATCTTAAGGTTCTTTCCAACCCTAACTATTCTATGATTCTAACTTTCCAATATGGAGTAATTTTTGGCATTGTCTTGTCTTTGTCTAGGGTTTCATCTTCACTCCAGAATTAGTCTGGATGGTAAAATGCTGGAGGATGCTCAGATCAAGTCTTCATTAAATTTAATCAGATTCAGACTAAGAAAAAGCAAATCCTGAATCTACTGCATTCCAAGTAGAGTATAATTCCCTATTCAGAGCACATTTAGATTCAAAGGAAGCAGAGGAGGGGAAGAGGAAAATAAACAAAAAAGGAAACAAGTTAAACCCCAAATAATAACCTAGGATGGTTGTGTCTTAAAAATGAAGAAGATTCATTCAAGCCATCAAGAAACATATTTCAAGGGGAAAAATACACCTACAGCATCTTACAACACAGTAGATAATGGGAATGAGAAACGTGAATGCAGATATTCCAAGGCAAGATGAAAGAGGAAGAAGTTAGATAAATACAGGTACTCACTCTTAGAAGGAACAGTGCTGACTCCTTGTCATTACTGGGAAAAACCCCAAAACATTCGGTTAAGTTAGCGGTCTGTTATTCAGCCTGACACTGCTTACTACCCTAGCCAGTCCAGCTCTGGGCACAGGGACATGGGGAGCATACTACACTTTCTAGGATCATTTGGGGATTTCACTAAACAAGCTTGACTTTTGTTATGCTCTTCAGCTCTCTGTAGCATATCATCATCCCAATAGCAAAGCCACAACTATAGGTCTGGTATTGTTATAGGATTGTGGAAATGTTTTTGGCTTATGATGAGTGGCTAAGATAGTTTGTGGGCCCGTGCATTCGTTTGTTGAACAGACAAGAAATGAAGAAAGGATCTACCTCTGAGGACGCACCTCTGCAGCACTAACCTACATGCCTTTGTCTCATTTCCTGCTTGTGATTTAGTGTATACATGACGTATATCTCAGTTTCTGAAAACTAAAAACTGCTTCTTTGCTTCTCTTTTTTTCATCTTAATCAATCCATTTCTACCTTTCTTTTGCCTGAATTGCTTCAATCTGTCAAGCCTATGGACCCCAAGTTGGACAACAAAAGACAAGTTGAAATAGATACTTAGAACTTAATGAGGCATAAAGGGCAGAGTTTAAAGTTGTAATATGAAGTCAAGCAAGCAAATCAAGGATTTTGTGCAGGGCAGGAAAGGGAATTACCTCCCAAACCCTAGGAGTAGGTCATATCAAGAACCAGAGACAATAAGCTATATGAACTCCACTATTCAGAAAATCCCATGAGTAACAAGCACTGCATATGGTGTGAAGGTAAGTTCACATATAGAAAACGCAAGACAAAGAAATAGTTGCCCCCTCTGCACCATTTTGCAAACCAGTTGGTATAATCAGAATGGGAAATAAATGTCTTATTCCTGTGAACAGCTCTGATTTACTGCCTGCATGTCAAAACCAAATCCCCCCACTAATTGCATTAGATTTCTGTCTACCACCGCACATTGACAAATGGTATGGCATTTTATTGTCATACCATTTACACAGAAAGGGAAAGAGACTGCTGTTTCAGCAAACTGGATACTTTCTTTTAAAAAAAGTTATTTGATGCAATATCACATGGCTGATTAGTGCATTAATCCCTGCAAAGGTAGTATAATTTCAGGGTGTCTGAATCATCATTATTTTTACTTACAAACTCTTAAATATTTACCTTTTTTAAAAAGCTCTAATAGAACTTTTTCTTATTTTCAAAACTTTACCATGAGTTTTCCTTTTCTTCTCTCCATTCTAATTAGTTTTGAGTTCTCAGTAATATGGCTGTGGTCTCACTTTGTAAGAATAGAATCTGTGTTAATAAAAAAAGTGTACCTGCTTGTGAGCCTCTCTGAGACTTTTATGAAATGTGGTACTTGGGAATAATAAATATTGTGAGTCTTCAATTTCTTGCAAACTGCTTTGGTCTTGAAATCTGTTTAGTTAAATTTCACAAGTATATTGCAGGAAGTCAAATGGTTTTAGTCCATAAAGTTTACAAAACCCACTGCCTGTGGGTTCTCTAATCATGTTTGTGCTTTAGGAAGATGATTTATCTCTTGGTGTTTAACTGAACAGAATATTACCTTTTATGATTTTCTCCCTTGATAATTTGTCTACATATTGTTTCCAAACTTCTAATAGGAATTTCATGAATTTTACAAGTGTGGATATTCATCTATTTGCAAATTATACGTCTGCATCATCTTTCAGATCCTGTCTGCACACAGAAGAAACTGCACGCATTTCTGGGGGACTGTTTAATATTTATACTATAACTGTAGGCAAACTTACTTTCTTGAAATCTGTTGCACTTCATGAAAACACAACCAAAATCAAGGATGTGTGTAAAAGTTTCATTTTCACTAAAGAGTTTTTAAGTGTTCTCACGTTGGTGTGAAATAGCTTGCCATTTCCTTTCCAAAAAAAAACAAGACAAAACAAAACAAAAAAACCCCAACACCAAAGTTTAATGTTTAAGTGATAAATGTGGGGAAAAAATGTATACAGATCCAACATCAAGGGTTTTTTTTTCTCTTATTTTCGCTCTCTCACATGTCTTGACTGGGAGACACATATCTTCAGAAATCACCTGGTAACACAGACTGCCAGGAGCAAAGGCAGGAAGGACTGTATGGCCTTGGATAGCTGGATGAACAATTCACCATAGTTCTTCCAGCACAGGACTTTGAGGGAAGATGTCCAGCAGCATGTCCTGAAGCATATCTCAAAGTCTTCTTTGAAGATTTCCTTGTATGTCACCTCTCTCCAAAAGAATTTTCATTATACTAATTGTCTTCCCAGTAGAATATATGTGATTAAATATACTGCAATATATGACTATGTTATACACATACTCCTATCTTTCCCATATGCCTCCAAGGCTACTGTTTGGGATACTAAGGAATCTTATGCAAATGCTCAGTGATTTTTACATTAAAAGGTGTTGGAATGAAGAGACAATCCAATACCTTTGCTCTGGAACTCGTATAAGATCTCCAGACTCTACTGGATCTTTAAGCACAGGAGCATACAAGTGTGTAATTACTACGTGAGTTTTTCTCTGCTTATTTTTACTTTTTTTTTGTTTTGTTTGACCACTTCCAATTTCTTTAAATGTAGTTTTGCATTAGAGAATATCAGGCACACATGTTGAGAAAAATGCTTTTACTTACTAACATTTGTATTAGCTACAGGTAATTTCCTCTTAACAGCTAAAACTGTGTAATTGGTATTCAACACCAACACCCCCTCACCCACAGTACCTACCCTCAGCCTTTCCTACTGAATTACAAAACACAAACTGAAAACCTTTTAGTGTTTCATGAGGGATTCATTTGCATACAGTATCTTCTAAATGTATATTTTTGCAGGATAGCTGTACATTTGCAGGGCTGAATAATTTAATCTCACAGTCCCATAACAATTTCTGAGATGTAGCTACAGCCTTGATTAAATAAAACTACTAGTGATCCTATCACCAAAATGACAACACACACATTATAAACTGTTTGAAAGAGAAACCATTTCATTTCAGAGAATGGCACCTGCCTAGGTAGCTGTTTAATAAGGAGATAACTGCAATGAATGAGTATACTTGAACAAACTGAGATATGTTAGTAAATCCATTGAAACTTTTGCTGGCTGGAAGCAAGTTCACTGAATATTTATTGAATATTTACTAACATTGCAGGTCTGGAATATTTGTTAGACTCATGATTACTGTCAAGGCTCATTAAAAACACAAATTCTAAGTTTCTTTGCATGGAATCACTGTATGATTAATTTATTTTTTTTTTTAAAGGATGTCTAACAACCTTTTTAATATCCCTAGGACTAACCTGTGTCTTTTGGAATAACGATGTTATACTAGCAAATATGAAACAGTAAAATTTTGTGTCTTTCCTGGTTCCATTCTGGTTAGATGAAATGTGGAAAAAACCTCAGCAGGGTCTGCCCAGTATTTTAGCACTTTTGTTTCCAGTAAAGTTAGTAATTGTAAGTATTAATTAAATAATATAAAATTGATTATTAAAAAATAGTTTAAAATGTTTTTAAAATAAAGTTTACACTCAGTGTTTATTTCTACTGGAACAAGGATTTGGGTTAATTATGACTGGTAATATTCTTTCCTACACAGGAAGAAGGGCGAAGTACAAGGACCATTGAACATTACATTTTTCCAATGTTACCTAATTATGAGAACACCTGTGCTGAATAACTTTCAGCTGATCTATTTGCAGAGTGCTTAATAGTCCTTAAAATTCTTAATTTCTTAACGGTAATGGGCCAGCGATGTTTGTACATTAAGTTGTGTAAGAAATATACTGGCAGAAACTGCTCAAAATACTTATTTTCCTGCATAGGCATGGGGGGTTGGAACTAGGTGATCTTAAGGTGCTTTCCAACCCTAACCATTCTATGATTCTATGATTGTATCTAACCAGTGGTTTCTAGAGGGTGCTTGCTAGAGATCTGTGCCAATTAAATATTAGTGGATATTCTGGGTCATTTTTGCTAAGGGTGAAGTGTTTTCTCTTTGATACAAAGAACACATTCTAGGGGAAAATACCAGTTTCTCACCTAATCAGCCCAGAGAAGTTATTTGCATGCAAATTATCATGTACACTTGTAAAATATTAAAATGAAAATTCTTCCTCTCCTCTCTTTCTTTCACTCTCTTTTCCCCTTTTGCTGTTTGTTGTTTTATTGGTTGGTTTGTTTGTTTATTTGTTTGTTTTAATACATGGGAGCCCTTTCCCCTCAGTATACTTGGCAGATTTAAACATCTTCAGTATCAAACACAGTGCCTCCTCCATTACTTTTGTTGCTAGAAAAACTGGAAATAATTATTTCTATATACTGAATATTTAAGTGTAATACAAAAATTGACCTTTTTTTTCACACCCCGAGCCTCAGCAGTGAGTGATCATTACAAATCCAGACATAAATGTTTATAGAAGCTCTGGAAGACTCACATAGACAAATGCTAATGGCTATTAATCTTCTTTTGATTGCTCATATCTGTTAAATTCCTCTGAAGTTAAATAGAGAACTAGCTCTACTAGTTAATTAGATGAAAGGCAGCGAGAGGAAAGGAGGCCAGGAAGTATTTTTAAAGGTGTTTAACTGCTGAACTTCCACAGAAATGTTTTTCATTTGGATAACTGTGCACTGAATGCTGCCAAGTCAAGAAATTAGCAGAGGACAACTGGGGTGGGGGGGAAGGAGGGGGGTGTTATGGGGTTTTTTTGTTTGTGGGTGAGTGGGAGGGTGATTAAGAGATGCTGTGGAGAAGACAGATATAAGTTCAGAGCTAAGATTATTGCAGAAGTTTCTGCAACCTACATTGTACAAAAACTGATGCTATGGCCGTAATGATCCATTCTGAATTTAAGCTAAATTTATTTAAACTCTGTTTTCCTCTCACCCTGGAATCTGTCTTACTGCTACTTGGAAGCATCTGTGAGCCTGCTTTGTCCATGTGGCTGTCTCCCAAGCTGTTCTCACCCATAATCTCTTTCCTTCAGTGGTTTAGTTAGATGCTGCGTGATCCAGTTTTCTGTCTTAAAACTGGTGTTCGTCTATTTGGGTCAGTGTAATCCCATGGGAGCGAAAGGTCCCAGATACAATCTTAGTGGCTTAGTTACAGGAAGCTATATATGTTCCTTTATCTTTTGTGTTGGACTATGTTTTAAAGTTAGCCTCAGAAACAATCTGTGTAAAAAGAAAACTATGGAATATAAAGCAAATGTATAAAAATGTGTTATGTAAGATAAAATTATGGCCATACTAGTGAGAGGTTTCTTTAGTTTCATCTGCTTTAAAGAAGAATATGTGTGGCTCTAAATTCCAAATTAGTATCTCCTAAACTGGAATTCAGTGGCACTCAGTTTCTAGCATAAGCTGGACCATAAGCAGATTTCTTATACCTGGAATTTCCAACTGGTACCCTTGCTAACATCTTCACTGTGCATTTGTAGTTTATTTTAGAGGGCAACAACAAATATGTACTTGATTTTTAACACAAATTTTACTGTGTCTATAAAGTAGGCAGAGCTTCTGTGTATCTACACTACTTCAGTGTAAATCTTCAACATGCATTGTAAATGCTCTTAGACATGCAGTGTCAGTGCAGAGTGGACAAAAGGTTGTAATTTCAGGTATTTTCAACAGATATGAATCTGCAGGGACTTTCTTGGTTTAAGTTAGACAGCATACTTCATGTTACATATACTTTATATCAATTTAAATTCCCTGTGGTATGCATACCTATCTCAGTGTATCTGATACTTGGTTCATAATTCTTAAAACTCCAGGCTAGGCAATTGAAAAGGGAAATATTATCTTCAAGCATGAGAAGGACTAACTTGTCAAATGTTAGACATTTCTTTCTGCACTGGAACAAGTGGTTTTACTTATTCCAAATACAGAATTGTGCTCACTGAAGGGCTCAAAGTTCGATTTCCAAAAATTCAGGCTGACAAAGACCCACAGATCTCAAAAAATATGTAGACATTTCAGGCTTGTGTGAGTTTTTCCTCCCGTCTCTCATTTTACTCATGTGTAAGAGAGGGGCTTTTGCTATCCACACTAAGACTGGACTGGCACTGAAGCAATCGCTCAATATTGGTGTGAAAAAGCAGCAGGGATCTTGGAATAAGTAAGAGGTGGGAACTTTCTATGAAATAATTCTTTTAACTGAGACTGAAAATGGACTGTGGCTCTGAGACACTCTGGCTACGAACCAGTGAAGAGAGGAAGAGAGGGATTTCATTTGAAACACAGGTATTAATGTTGGCTCAAAGATGTTAGGAGTAAGCCAGACATTGAATAATGGTTTTTCTGTTTCAAAAGTCCATTAGGAACAAAGGAAGAAGGGATTGAAGATGGTGGAGAGGTTCATATGATGCACTCAGTTTAGAAGATGATATGTTGGAAAAAAGTCTTAAGAGGAAGCAAGTTCTTTAAAAAAACCCCGTCATGCTTGTATTATTATTTTTCTTTGTAAATACTTTCAGAACAACAAGAAGAAGAACAAATCTGCATCCAGAAAGAGATGTCAAGAATTAATTACAAGGGAGGAGCTGTGCAGTTTTATAACATCTTGTATTTGACTTCTGATGACAATGTATCTGATAAAAAAGAAAGAAAGATGGAGTTGAAAAGAAAGGTGACTTTTAGGTGCATTGGGGGGGAGTAAAATTGTAAAGGAATTTTTGTTGTCAGTCTTTATTTTCTCCTAACTGCAAATCAGAAAGGCCTTTCTCTTCATTTGTTAAAGAAAATGACAGATTTTAGATACAAGCTCAGCGCCTGTTGTTAACAGCAAGTGTTTAGGATTGGAAGTTTCATTAGACTGTAGGAGGAAAAAATAGGTGGTGCTCTGTTGCATCACTTAGGTGCTCAGTGGTCTTTTGGAGCCAATATTTCTTTAGGCTTAGAAACAGTCATTGTTGTGTAGTGGGAACTTCAGCAAAACAAAGCTCTTTTTCTGACTTATGTTTCTAAAGTAGGGTACGGTGCTACCTACTTCCTTTCAAATTAGTTGTAATGATTTGAGCAATTTAATGACCTATATTTCTGCAATGCAGAATTTAAAACATATATAAGTTATTGATAAACATATCTAGTGATCTTGTTTCCAGACATATGCTGAGCTGAATGTCAGCAGGTGACATCCCATGCCTCAGTGGCACCTTTCTGTAATGTAGCAGTACTAAGTACAGACCAAAGCGCAAAGACTTTTTTGGTAGGCTCTTTTTTTTACGAACCTTATTTTATCATTTCACTGCACAGGGGTAAGAATGACAAATATTTGTGTCTACTAGTTCTTCCCACAAACTATTTTAATTTCTTACATGCATAGACTAAAAGTGATTAGACTCCTCTTTTGTCTGTTTTAGAATACTGATGTTCAGGTTTGCTAGTGTGTGTGTGACCTGGCTAGCTCATATTGCAATGGGAGAACTATGTCAATGATTTTAGAAGCAGCTAATGACAATCTGATTTACAGATTATTCTGAGTGATTCAAGACTGGAACTTTCTGATTTAATTACCTACATTTCTCAAAAAGCTCATTTAAAATTTTTTCTTTTATGTCATTTTGGCATGGTTTTATTTCTTCTGTAGGTTGATACCCTTAGTTAGATTAAATGGTTCACAATACTTGGGAAATCTTTGTTCCTCTTATTGTCTTTTGAGCAAATGATATTTGTGATAACCTTAATCTTGTTTGTAATTACTGCTTTTAGAATTGTTGTTTGTGTAGAATGAAATTCAGGGTTTTTTTAAGGTAGCTGTAACCTGACAGTTTGAGTTCTGTTTAAAACTGTTCATAGCCCTTGGTCATGTACTTTTTCCCCTTTACACCCACTTCATGTCAAAATGCCACCTAAACAGATGTTCATGCATTCTAGACCTTAAAAAAATGTGTGTATTTTGTACTAAACCAGCCTGATTGCTGAACACAAACCAAATGTATTCTGAACCAGCATATTGTAAAGAGGGTGTGGAATATGCACTATGTATATATGTGCTATGTGTTTTTAAAGACACCTCACAGCTACTGCAGATGTAAAAGGTATAGGAAAACATTTGGCATCAAACAGCTCTTTTGGGATTTTACCTTTTGTAGGCAGTAGAAAATACTTGCTTCTTATATAATGATTTATTTATTTGGGCCAATACAGAGAGGACGAGTTTTGTTTTTCTTCTGCTGGTTTTCATTTCTTGCTTTGAGCTTGTCCAGTCGTATTCCTAGAGCAAGTGGGACATTCCCAGAGGTATCACTGACAGGGTAGCTATATATATGCTGGACATTATCCACTCACTTAAATACTCCCTTTCCCCTGTAAGATGTTGTTTTAACACTTTCTTTATTACAGCATTTTTCACACAGTTCAACATGATTGAAAGCTTGTCATCATGCTGAATACCCTTCAGACAGGCACTTTTTCCAGGTGAAATTTTTACAGGTGTCTGTTTCAATCCTTCAGGTGCCCATATGATCACTTAATGTTGAAGACAACATAGTCAGTGAAAGTTCCTTTACCTTAGCTCAGTCTGACTTCTGTTTCAGTTAAACTACCACTATTTCTGGCAACATGTGGCCTTGTATTCCCGTTGCCAACTTCAATTAAATATAATAGTCCATTTGCTTTTCTTCAGACTGATAACTACCTCCAAGGTAATACTGCCCATCATTCCTCATGAAGAATTCCTCCTGCTATAGTCGTTCTCTTTCCACGTTTTTCACACTTGATTAGTGTTTTTGAGCACTGCAAAGTGATATTATACACTGTCATTCTTATCTCTTTTCCCAAACATTCTTTCTTCTCTTACCTTATCTGTGGTCCAGAGCCTGTTTTCTATGTGCTCTGACTTTGAGAAAAGTTTCAGGTAGCATTTTGGATTGCCGGTCATGTTTTTCTCATCTATCTTGGTCATGGAGTCAGCAAAACTGACCTTTTCTTTACCAGTTTTGTTTTGAGCTGGATAATCTCTCATATTTGGCCTATTTTTATTGCATTCTTAAACACAGATTGTGAGCTTTCCATTCCTCAGGAACTGGGATTAACCATGCAGCTTAGTCCCTGCAGTGGTGTTCTTTCTTGAAGCTCCTCAAAAAATGCTGATCTTCAGAATTCATTTGTCCTTGCTTTTGGTTTTCATCTTATTTTTGCTTCACCGTGTTTTTTTTTTTTTTTTTTTTTTTTTCCATTTTTTTTTTTTTTATAATTGCATGTACCTGACAATTTAACTGGCCAAGCCAAAGTGCTGGGGAATATAATACAGAGACTTAGCCATTAAGTCTGTGTGTCAAGGCAAAATGTTTTGGCTGACTCAGTCTCCTCCTTAGTTGCAGGTTTGTATTGCAGGGCTCCCCTTAAATATCTTTCTAAGATTTCCTTTTCCTACTATTGTGTATATGAAAAGTTCTACTTTTAGGCAGGAAGAGGCATTACTCCTTAGATTAGTAATATTGATACAGTCCCTGAAGACCTTGGTAGGTACCTTGTTGTTTGCTTGCTTATTCTCTATTCTCAGCAGAGATCTTTTATTTCTCTTGTTTGGGTTCTATTGGAAGTGTTAATACATAGCCCATTGCTCATTCAGGTGTTATACTATATCTCTGCACCATATTCTTGAAAGAAGACACTGAAGTTTCTTTGGACTTTCTATAATGAGGAGTGATTAAGCTGTCCGTGTATTCTCCTAAAGCACCTATTTTAAACTACTGCCTTAAAAACACTTGCAATACTCTTTTGATTCTGCATCAAATGAGAATGTGTAATTTTTTTCTATTTGGATACAAATTCCACTGGAAAATCATGAAGCAGAACTTCACTCATAGCCAATTTCTGTTTTCTTATCTATTTCTTCCACTCTCTTTCCATCATCAAGCTCGCTTCTATATTTTTACACTACCAAGAAAACAAACAAAATTACATTGTGCCTTGTAATCATCATGTATCTAAGATAAGAGCTTGATGAACTGGCATCATAGAATAGTCAGAGCAGAAGTTTTGATGCATCCCTGAATTTCAGCTTCATTTTTTTTCCCATACAGTAATTTCATATTTGCTCTGCAGCAAGATATGTTTGAGTGAGAAAAATAGGATCTCTACCTGAAATTGTTCTCTATGAAATTCCTAGAGGTGATGCTGAAAAGAATCTTAAAATCTTAAACCTGAAAAAGCAGTGCTTTGTGCTAGGAGGTGCTACTCAGTTATGATGACAAGTAAGAAAGGAAACCAGACTCTATAGAATCTGTATCATTAAAGTATCATTAAAATACTATTTGTTAGAGCTAATACAATAATGAAAGAGAGAATAGTGTAGATAATTTAAGTCCCTTCAGATGGTGGGAGCCCTGAGCTATGCAGCACCAAACGTGCTTCCAATCAGCCTGCAGGACATCATGCAGGCCACATCTGTGGAAAGGGTTACCCCATTTTGGTCATTTGAGCTGTTATTGGATTTCCTTAGAAGAAAACGGCTCTACTCATAATTTCTACTGTCAGAGAGGATGTTCGCATGAGAACTTCTTGCTGCACTTTCAGATAAAGGCAAGGTGATGCAGGAAGTGCAATTGCTGGAGCCAAGGGGGAGTTGCCTGCAGCATCCTCCTCTCCAACGAGGAGGCTGAGGTTATCCTGCAGGCAATGGGTTCATGAAGCCCAACACTGGGCTGAAAGCTAATCTACATGTTGCATAGCAGAATACTGCACAACACAGGTCTGGTCCTGCTCATGTTAACTGTTGTCTGGATCACTAACTCTTACATTTAAAATGATGTTCTCTTCAGGATCACTACAAACCACTGTTTTTAGAAACTGTAAATAATTGTCTATATTTTCTATCTTTCTTGCTAATAAAAAAAGTGAAGTTTGTACTGATTTGGACAATGAAATGCCCTTTCAGCATTGGGTGGCTCCCTCTAACTGAGGGTTGAGGCACAGAAAATAAGCAATAAAAAGTCTTTGCCTCATCCCTTGCCTGTGGTGGTCTTGTTTGGTGAATAAACAATTTAAGTTGTTACACTGTCAATCTGTCAGCTTCTGTGTGCATGAAGGAAGGATTTCAAAATTGCTTAAGTAGGATGTGAGCACTTAAGAAGATTTTGATGGATGCCAACGTTTTCTCCTTCCTTTTATAAAGAAAAAAGAAAAAGGAAAAGAAAAAAAAAAAACAAGAAAGCTTTTTTTGCTGCACTTTTTTCTCTCTGATGGAAGAATAGGAAGAATATATCACTGTTGTATATAAGCTTTAATTTATGCCCAACCCACAAGTTGCTTACTTTATTAACTGAGGGAAATTTACATTCTGAAATATGTCCATCTCAGAACTTTACGTGCTTGACCTACTTTAATTATGTATTTCAGGATGACAGCAAGCATTTTAATGGTGCAGAACTGTAATACATCTTCAGACTGAGAGTTAACAGTAGTTCATAAACTTGTTTCTTGATTACCATTATTCTGAACTTTGAGTTTAGGAAAGTGGTATAAATACACTGTAACTAGGTTATGATATAACTATTAACAAAATGCTAACATTTAGCTTCTTAGGTAGCATTAGAGCTCAAGTGCTTTACAGAATAACTATGAATGGGAAGAATCAGAGAGGTTGAGTGAAGGGAAAAAATACCCTCACAATTTTAACCCCCTCCAAAAATTCTCTGTTTACTTTTTCCCTACTGTTTGAAAGACAATGTGACTTGGTTGGGGTTTTTTTGGGGTTGTTTTTTTGTTTTGGGGTTTTGGTTTTGGTTGGTTTGTTGTGTTTTTTTTTTTTTTTTTTTTTTTTTTTTTCTAAATCACTTTTCTTAAGGAATAGGTTGGAAGAAAGATTATGTCACAGTATGGTATCTGCACATGTTCCCAGGCATCGTTTGAGGAAGGCTATTATAGGTAATAGATGCTGCTTCTGAATGAAGATGTATTTGGCCAAATGCTGCCCTCAGCTATGTCAGTGGAACTGCCAATACATCAAAGCCCATGAAATGAATGATTTTCCACTATTATAACTGAGGGCAGATTTTGTCCTACTGTATTGAAGTATGTAGGCAGTTTAAGGAAAACATGAAGTCTTTTGATCTGCTTATAACCTCTAGTAAAAGTACATGGCAGAATGAAGCTATTATGTAGAATACTTCTGTGATCTCAGTTACTTGATAGCTGTTTATTAGATTCTTTAATTCAATATGCTGAGTTGTACATTATTACATGTCATACTGTAGCCCTGAGAACATGTACCCTGTTAACCTTTAAAAATATTTTAATCTAGAATTTTTTCACCAGAAAGGATGCATGGATGAACTGTAGCAACTCATAATGAGGTGAAAAATTTTCCTGACAGTTTTATCATTATGTTAAGCAATTACAATGATTTTGGGGTTTTATATCATATTTAATTTTAAGTTTAAAGAAATTTGGGAAATTTATGGAAAGGTTTACAAAAATTGCTTCTAGTGTTTGCAGCAGGACAATTCATCACTGATGTCTTTGGTTTTTTTCTAATAAGCTCTCAATAATTCTCTCTTTAAAGTTAGATTGGAAGGTTTGTGTTGTGCTGAATCTTAAACTCTCAGGTAGAGGTTTTGTGCTGCAGCTTCATTATGTAGTCAACAGCAGGACCCTGGTAATGCAAATCCATCTTGTAATCCAAACTTCTGGCAAGAGAAATCACCTGAATACTCAAATAATTGCCCAAGTCAGCCCTGAAAATCACAGATTCTGTCAGCAACCTTTCTTACCTGTGAACCACTGCTGGGACTCCTCTCTCCTCTTGTTTTGGCTGTATGATTCTGTGGCTCTTTGCCAAAAACCTTGTAGTGCTGAGAACACTGACTTTCTCTTTCTTGCATCCCTTGCTATTGTAGATTTCCATAAGGTGTTTTGAAGTGTAACAAAATATTTAACAAGGCTGATTTAAAGTATCATTATTGGTGCCTGGGTAGATATCACTGGGATGAAGCAGGAATAAGTGTAGCACAGATATTTTTTCAGACTTTCTTCCTTTTTAGTCAATCATATTTGCGTGCATCAGTTTTGCTTCCTGTTTTAAATATTTTCTCTGCATCTGAAGCTGACAGTTGTGTTTCAAAAACCTAAATAAAGTTGCAACACTGTTACTATGCTTTAGCAAATGCTGACCTTACATAAACTCATATTAGTTTCTATGTGTGATGGGCAAACCACAAACTGTCCTCAATTTGAGTGTGTTTTGGATATTTGGCAAAATACAAGTTGGAGTCCTCTAAAATCTCATGGACAGAAAACAAGTGAAAACTTTCCTGTGTGAACTCTTGCATGCAGCTTCTGGTCTCAGTGGAAAATAGGACACCAGGAGTTTCCTTCATGGCATCATGTTTTCTGGCATGCAGATTTTCAAATATTCTAACAATTTAGGAGCTCAGTGAAGTTTATTGCTAAGTGGAGATTATAGCTCCTCTAACTATATGAGGAAGTGCTTGGTTTTGTTGTTGCCTTTCAAATGCATCTATGCTCTTCTAAAAAAATATCTGCCAGAAATTATTCTTTCTGTAATTGATCCATTATCTCAACCTATGAGAATGTGTTTGCCATTTGTTATGGCAAATGTCTATGAGGTTTTTTTTGTTGAGAGTGTTGATTATTTTTTTTTTCCTGTTTTTTTTACAGTTAAATAATTTAATAGATTTTTCAGGCTAAAGTGTCCCTTGGACTTAAAGTTTACTTGTAACTGTTGCATCAAGTTCTTTTGGAAAAGAAATCTTTGCCCAAGTCACCTACCAAGTATGGTATATTACCATATGACCTGCATGAAATTCATTAGCCCTTTAGAATTTATTTTCATATGAATACATCTCTGTAAAATATGACTGGGATAAAATAAGACAGATCTAGGGACTTGATATTGTGAATGCATGCAAGCATATGCCTAGATCCAGGGGGATATATGTTAGAGATGCTTTCACAGCTTGGCTTATCTTTTTCAGCACAGATCAGTCCCCAGTTCATGCTTTTAGAGTATGCAAAAGCCAACCAAACAACTCCTTTGGAAGCCATAGAATATTTTTTAAAATCTGGCACCAACAGGTACTTTACCATTTCAGAATAAAACCATCATACTGAGTTTTGACACTAATTCTGGCTAGTCCTGTTTTTTCCTCCCATTAGTCTCATCAATATGCTTTGTTTAAACACAGATTTTATTGGTTAAGGCCATTGTATAATAACATGATCCAGACTGTGACATGAATAATGAAATTACTTGATTGCTGTTCTTGGCAATGATTGTAAGATATTTTTCAACTTTTTCAGTGATCATTTAATTTTAGGAGGTTTTAAAACTGAGCTATTTCTGTGTCTAGACAGTACCCAACCCAAGAGGCACTAATTCCAGCGGGATCCAACCAGCTAGCACTCCAGAAAACCAAATGCAACCCCGAGTAAAACAGTAGGATCTAAAAGAATGGCTCTGAGTGCTTCTTAGAAATGAGAATATTATTTGAATGAATCTGAATAGATTGCCATTGAGAAAAACAAGTTTAAGATGCAGAACAACATCAGTTATGCATTGAAAGTGGGTGGGAACCTGTTTCTAGTGAGAAATCAGCAGGTCTTACCAGCTTTTAAAATTAATTTCTTTTTCCCCTGGAAGCTCTTTGTAGTGTCTACAGTCTGTAAATAGCCATGAGCCTGTGATGTTCTCCTGTTTGTTTATTCATCACACACATGGCAGTTTCTGCTTTGTGCCAAACTTTATGCCATTATTTCAATAATTTTTCAGGTTTTATCAGCCTTTCTCTTTCCAAAGACAAAAGCTTTGCATCTGAATGCTATGGACCCCTCAGGACATATTTGTTTGAGGGACCTGGTCCATTTCAGTTACTTTGCTGAAGAAAGAAGCCTTTGCTACAAGGACAGTGTTCTATCTTGAGCCAAATTAAACTCTTAAACAGACTTATACGTGTTGCATAGTATCTATGAAGTATATCATCTGAGAAAGATGATTGATAACATAAATAATATTCTGCACCATTAAATCTTTCTTACACTGTATAATAGTTTTTGCAATACATACTTTCTTGTATTTCTGTGACTGCGTTAGTAGTAAAAAAATCTGCATTCTCAGGGGGTTTAGCATACGTTTTCTATTTGACAAAAGTTGATTTTATCTCAGTTATTTCTGTAGATATCTCAACATCTGTCCATCTCTTTCCTTCTGTCTCTTTCTCCTCCTGCTCCCAGTTTCAGGTGTAGTTTCTCTGGACAGATCATTATCTACAGCAAGCATGTTCAATCTGTGAGAACAACACAAACAGTCACTTCTATTCTTGCTTGGGCCTTCACTGAGGACATTATGTGCACTACAAACTTATGTGGACTGTAATTGGAGTTCAAGGATACTTAGTGCACAAAGAGACTTTGATTGCTACAATCTGACTATGTGCAAACCTTTTTTTAACAGTCTGCAACTCAGGCAAAAATGCAGACTGAATTTTTCAGAGGAAAACCAAGCTGGACTTTTTAAGAGCTGCTCTCAGGCAGGAAGTGTACTTTTAAATGCACACTGTCAAAATATCAGATTTAGGATTTGACATTATAAAAATGTAATTTCCCATCATATTTTTTCTGACTGTGCATTTCTGACTGTTATTCTGACTGTGTTTTCCCCAAAAGCAATGGCTTGAGGCAGACATCCACTATAGATAACATCAGCTCAAGTAGCTAAATTTTGGGAAACTTTTTTTCTAAGCAACTGAAAATGGCTTCCTTCAGAGGGAAAAGATGGGCTGTCTGAAAGGGGGGGAAGGATGATCAACCTGCTTCTGAAAAAGAAATTATTTAACACAGAACAATGTGTGCTTAATAACTAATTACATCATTAGCTGTTAGACCTCAAATAGCTTAATGACGATTCATATATATATCATTGCAAATGTTCTTTTAATATGAGTAGATGGTGCAGAAAAAAAAGACTGTGCCAAAAGAACAGTAAGTAAATCATGTCAGAATATACTTTTTATCTTTAATCCATAAAAATCCCCTATTATTAATAAAACTTTTTATTGAACTGGTATATGAAGCAGAGTAAAAACTGTGCTGTATCTAGCAGGACCATAATTACTCTGCTAGGCAATACAGGGGTTAAATGTTTGTTGTTCTCATTAACAGTTGCAGAAGGAAATGGTCCTTCACTAATTGGCAGATATTGGCTCAACAAAACAGGGCTAGATAGGAACACTAAAGAGTACATGTTAGGTAAGCACTGAAATTAAGAGAAAAGATATATCTGTTGATGATACAGCTGTTACTTTTTTGAAATCAGAGGGTCAAAAATAAAAGTGATGAAAGGGTACATATCTAAATTTCCTCAGGTTTCTCCCTATTTCTGTTGACTTCTTATCATTTGCAGAATCACAGAAATTGAAATTGCTGCCTGTATTGGTTCAGTGAATGGACTTTCCATTTATAGTTGTGAGGCTAGGTGATATGTCTTTTATACCCTAAATGTAAGGATGTGAAAGAAAAGGTAGAAAAATTGAAAGTTTGACTTATAAAGAAATCTTTATAAGATTTCTTTATAAAATAGTATGTAAAATAACATATAAGTAGTGAATTTGCCTCAGTCATATGAAATGGCATTAGGGTTGCATTGTATACAGTCCATTCAATACAGGCAAGGATTTAGGTATGAAAAACAGCTGCACAGTAGATTTACCAGCCTTACCATAATCTAAACCATGATGTATCGGGTTCTCTACTTTTGCATTTAAAAGTTTGTCTTCTGCTATATAAATGATACAGTATTAACTGTCAGAAACAGAAAAGATGTTCAGGAGACTACAAAAGCTTCTGAGATTGTTATGAAAATATGGATTAAAGTTAAGACATTAAAGTTAAGACAGAAAACCATAGTATAGTCCAGGATAAATTGGGAGGCAGATCATATAGAATGAAAAAATAAGTTTCTCTGGAGTTGCCTCCCAAGAGAAGCTGCACTATATGTTGTCTAAGACTAGTAATACTAAATGTGAACTGGTATGATGCAAGATGAAGTACAAATGTCAGCCTGACATAATGAAAAAGAAACACTCAAGTTCTGTATTCTTTGTTGAATGGATTTAGGTGAAGATAGCAGAAATCAGTTGATGTAGACTGCATAGTTATCACATATCACAAATTGTCCTGCAGGCTTTGATTTAACGGCCAGCAGTCTTCACTGTGGGGTCATTCTGTCAGTCAAACACACACCCTGCTGACACTTCAGAGGAGGTGAAACCCTTAGCTGTGTGAGTGTGAGTGTTCATGTTTATTCCATCTGGCTGCAACTGGTAGAAGGCAAGCATTACCGCTGCTAATATTCTTGGGACATTGTACGCTTGCTGAGATGAAACACAGGCAGGGACTATTTCACCTCAGTTTTCTCTGAGGAATTGTAAATTATCCTCATGAGATATTCAGTAACACACACAAGACTGGCTGTTTATCAGCCTGTTTCAGATGGGTTAGTGTAATGGTTTCTACAGAAATTCTCACTCCTTGTAATTTAAATTACGGGTCCTGGAACATCAATATATGAGATTCTGTGCAACAGGCTTTAAGGAGGAAAGCACTTTTGCCAGCCAGCAGAAGAAAGGGCAGAAACTCTCTTAAGATGCAGGGTATAGCAAGATTAGAGGATTATATTTCTACCACCTATTGAACAGGAACTAAGGCTGGACAGGAAAGATGGGGATAGTGGGACAAAATGAAGGACATCTTTCCTCTGGCTATATCTGTACAGAAGCTGAGAAGGCCTCAGTATCTTTCATTACTTTGGTTTCCTCATTTCCCATTGTTTGGGAATTTCTTCCCCACTCTTTCTCAGTCTTGTGCAGCCAGAATAAGAATGAAGTCTGATGATTTACCACCTCAAATGGATCAACCTTTCCTTTTTACCAAGTGCTTATCATCATTGGTTTTTGCTATGACTGAGATTACACTTGCCATTGTACTGATTGCTGTCAATTCCGCGCATGGATAAGAAAGATTTCATAAGTAGGAAGTTTGAGACAGGCAGGTGTTCCTAGAAGAGATGTCGGCCCTCTGCTTAATGGTGGCTGGGAGTGATTTTAGGCAGCAAGCAACAATGGAGGTGAAAATATATTGAGCTCCTAAGGTCACATAATGGCATTGATTTTCAACCTTATCATTGCCTCTTATTCGATGGGAGAAAAGAATAATATCTATGCATATATCAGAGTACAAACAACTGTCTGGCAGCAAATTAAAAGATGGGTATGCTGGTAGCATGCACCTGGAATAATCAAATGAAAATTATGATCATCAAAAGTCTAGTTCAATGCACTACTGTAGTCTCAGCCAAGTCAGCAAAGATGTAGATTAATTCAGCTTTGCCTCTTGATTTTTTCCATAAGAGATAAGCAGGTTCATTCCTTAAATGTCAGTTGATTTTATGAGCTCACATTTAACAAAAGAAGATGCAGAGTAAGAGGCTTACAGATATTTATGCGTAGACCCAATGTTTGTTGGAAATTACAGAGGCAGAACAGGATATATAATATCTTTAGAAGTACTGGGCTGAAATAAAGGGAGAAATAGTAAAGGAGGCTAGTGGTCAGCTGTTGCTCCAGATTTAGGGAAAGAAAAAGAACAGGTGTTGTTGGCAGCACACACACAAAGCTATGTACACTTTAGTTTGAGTGTAACAGCATGCAGGTCTTTGAGCCTATGCAGGCAAACTGAAGAAAATGCAAAAGTATGTGCTGGCACATATGAGAAAGGACAGATACTTAGCAAACATGTATTCTGGACACTCCCTTTATTTATGTTCCATCTCTATCCAATATGTAGTTTAGTAGTTATCTGTTGGATTACTTTTTGTTGTTCATCAATCCACTATATATATCATAAACCAAAAATGTAACAGTTTCTTTTGTGCAACATTCAGAAACCTTTCCCTTGTATGATGCTGGGAGAGCTTTTCTGCCTATGCCTTAAGATTTCAGTGGTGTTATAAAAAAAAAAAAAAAAAAGGCATTTGCCTGAATTCCTGTATGGGAGAAAGCCTTATCTTCCAGTCTGTTTGTAACATTAAATTATTTGTCTTCTGATACAACTTTACGTCCAAGACTAAATTTCTGCTACAGCCAAAGTTATGTCAAAGCACATGTTGCCTGCAGGGCAGAATTCTGATTGCTGTCTTGAAAAAGCATTGGCTTCCAGAACAGTTCTACATTTCAAGCCTTGCTTAATATCATGGGTGTTCTAATACAGATCTACTTTCAGAGAAATTGCTGCCTTAAGAACAATACTCCTACTGTTACAAAGATTTAAGTCTGAGCATTTTCAGGAAAATCTCTATTTTTTTCACTTTGTTAATAATTTTAGAGATGACTCCAGGGAAGACAGCAATTTCTTTACAACAATATTAATTAATTATCATTACAGATGATTACTTAACAATGACAAAGGTGATGAAAGAGAGTACATGTGTATATGAAGATATTGTAAACCCAGTAGGATCCAACAGAACAAATTCCAGTGTTGAGAGAAGATTACATTTTTCATTTGTAATATTCCTTTTATGTTGAAACCTGACTCAAGGGCAGAATTTTTATAATTGCCATTGATGCCTAGATAAAATTTAAATTATTCTTTAAAAATTGCCCTTAATCCTCTCGAAACTCTTGGTGGAACTCAGTTAAATGTTTTCTGATACAGTAATATTTCACACAAGGATTGAAATAAGTAGGTGGGGTGTTTTCTCATATTATATTAAGGGGTTTTTCTTAGAATTATGAAATGGAAAGGATTATATTTTATCACCATATTACCGCACTAGAACTTCTATGTATTGTAAACTACAGAGTTTTTACAAAAGCTACTGCTCTGTACCGGCTCAAACTGGAAGGCATCTTTAGCATGAACAGTTCATTAAGCCTGAGCCACGCAAGTATTTTGCACTAGTACAGATGTAAACCCCCAAAGATTTCTCCTGCCCCTTAGATGAAGCTTTCTCCTACTCCTTAGATGAAGCTTTCTCCTTCATTGTACAGTGATGCTTTGTGTGCAAGTACACAACACCTGCACTAAGCAAGGAGAACACCACCTACATCATGGTGGACAAGTTCCAGATCTAGCTAGCACCATATGGTGGCAGCATACAGTAATGACAGATCAGGCTTCAGCATGCAGGGCTGGTGGCATAGGTGACAGTGCCTTTTCCAAGTTTGCTTAGTAGTCGGTAGCTTGCCCCCTCCTCACTGGTGTTCTGGGATGTTTGCCCAGAAGACTTCCCAAGAAATACTAATCCCTGACAGCAGGAGGAATCATCCTCCATGTGCCTCTCTGTGGAGATAGCAGCAGACTCAACTGCAAAACCGTGCTTGGTGTTTTTCTCTGCAGTGCTTTAAAGTATGCCTGCAAACCTGACAAAATGGCAGTGTCCCTGAAGTACAGTGAAAGCATCTGTTGAACTCAGGTGCCTGATCATTCTAACCAGCACTATATATAAGGACTGAGAAAGAAAAGGGAAGCAAAGAGTCTTACAGAGACTTGCAAGACTGTCTTACAAGTCTGTGTAAGACAGAGACTTGGTATTCCTTTTCTCACAGCAAAATTGTAAATTTTGTGCCACTGTTGACAAACTGCTGCTGTACTTAATAAACCTCAGCCACACACCAGCAAATGAAATTGAGACTGATGTGAGAAAGAAAAAAAAATAAAAGGTGAAGAAGATGACTGGCTTTGAATCTGGCCCGCAGCGATGACATGGCTGGGGTAGTTAGGTTTCCTGTGCTCTCTTCAGAGCTTCAGTTCCTTTTGTTTGCTCTCCGAGCCATTTGCTAGCTCAAAATAAAGCTCATAAAAATAAAAAAATGAAAATTTTAACCCAGAAGGATTAGGCAGAGTTAGCATTTTCAGCTATCTCCTGATATGGTTTTCATTACTGTATTGTTTAGAATATAGGTAATGGAATGGTGGTTTCAGTTAATTTTTGCCAAAAGGGGAATAAAGAAGAAAACCTTTATGACTGAAGAAGTGTTGTAAAGGGATCTGGATATTCTAATTTGAATCTTCTCTTATCTGTGTGCTGAAAAAAACCCAAACAACAAAGGAATAGAAAAAAAAAAAAAAAGATGTTTGATTTAGGTTTTTCCAGAAAATATACTTAACATTTCAGAATCATTTCCATTAACATTCCACTTTGAATACATGTAACGAGCAGTACAACAATTTTGTGCATATTATATAGAACATAAAGTAATAAAACAAAATGGCTTAATTAATACTGAATACTGGAAGAACTGAATTTGTATTAAATATATCATTATTCTCAGTTCCCCAGAAATAATTAAAACTGGGAAATAGGATTGCAAATGAGCCTTTTGATGTGACATCAGCAAATCCACTGTAACTGAAGGATGATGGGCTAAACCATGCCTTTCACATAATCTGATTGAGAATGTGTTTTACAGCCACAGTTTTACAGTGAAACTTACTTTCAAATAAATTACAGTTTTTACACAGCAGAATAGACTTATTTAATAGGAAAACATATTATTTTACACAAGTTAATCAGTGATGGCTTGAAAGTGACTCATAAAACTGATTTCGCATGAACAGGTATTTTACATATTATGTAAGAAGGAACAAAACAAAATGTGCAAGGCAAAATACGAAATTACATCCAGTATTTCTCCTGTTTCATGTAAAGGGTCTTTTTAGTTAAGAATACATATGGGATTTGGAAGCATTGCATTTCTTCTAATTAACCAGTGTGGAAATGAGAAGAAATTCTCTAATGTTTTATGTTGAGGGTTACACAAATTATAAATAGCACCTTAATATGCTGCTCTTCTTTTTTGAGGATACGAAGCAACTTATCCAAACAATGAAGAATGTTACATCCCAGCTGTGCTTCTATTGTACTCTCAGAAACTTTCTGCCCTGTACTTGTTGGTGAGGACGAAAACGTATCCATCCACACTACTGCAAGATGTTTTCTCTTTTGAGGAGGTGTCAGGGATTCTGCACATTTATATTTTAATACTATATGTGATCAGGGAATTACATGTCACCATTTTGCCCATGGGAAGTGTTAAAGCTATGGTTTCAACCCGTTTCAACCCTAAATCGTGCAAGCCCTGGCTAGTGAGCAATTAACTTATGTTACTTGTATTTTAATATCATAATTTAATATTATTTAATATTATTTAATATTTAATATTATCATATTTAATATCATCTTTCCACTATTAAAGAAAACAGCAAATTTACACTTGTTTCAAAAGTTGAAACCCTTGTATGTAATGCATATAATTGTATTTCATACTGTATATAATGATTTTATGATTTTCTAGGCCATTAAAAGATCAGTTTGTTTTTGTTTTGGTTTTTTTAGTTTTTCTTCTGTTTATGTTTAGCGTGGTATGCCATTTAATGAGGGAGCAGAGATTTAGAAACATTATTAATAAACAAATTTAATGTCAATTAGTGCTGACATTCTAAAGTCAGAATTTTATTCCACGACAGAATTTTAGTTCAGCATACTAATCCATGCTTATATGCTTCTTATTTGTAATGTTAATATTTATCTTCAAATTAAATAGTAAATAACGGAAACTTTTAGAGAAAATATTCTAAACATCATGGAAGAGTTTAGGGTCTCTGTAAGGTCTGTTACTTGAGAAAGTCAGATTTCTGAGTTCAACAGTACTTTATATGTTACTGATATAAATACCCTGGATTTCCTTGGAAATTAAATAAAACCAATGCAGTTTCTCAGCAACTCTCCTTAAGTTTATTTAAAGATAATTTGTGTCTAACCAATTTAGTGTTTATTTGTAGATTTTAATCTCTTTGTAAACTTCCAATTTGCCAGTATTTTCATTAAGGCAAGGTACTAACATTAATATCAGCATCTTACTGAAAGAGACAGAAAAATATCTGCTTTATGATAATAAATTAAAAAAAAAAGACACACTATTTACAAATCATTAGCCCTAAATTTACTGCTCTTCTGAACAAAAAAGCTAGACCTCCAAACATTGAATAGCAATTATGTTTTAAAAAAAACCAACAAAACCCCAAAAACTGTTTGCTGATATTTAATAATTGAATTGCAAATTGATGATTCAAATATTTTTGATTTTTTTTTCTGACTTTCTGTAAGTCTGAATTCTCTCCTAAAGCTCTCAAAATATTAAGGGTCTGCGTGTTCTTTAATTATTCACTTTAACGATGTTTCATGAATACAACAAAGAGAAAAATAGTATTAGTTCATCTTAAATATCTAGATATTCTTCATGGTTATCATAATGTTCGCATTCCTGTACTTAAACATATGTATAAATAATTGGCTAAATTAGTATCCTACAAACACGAGTGTGTGTCTCTGTCAGGAAAATAACTGGAACTGTGAAAAAATAGGGGGAAAAAAAGACTTTCCTTATAAGCACGATTTTACTTTGTAACACATAACATTCTATGAGCATGGGGATGTGGAGGAGCCTTTGGCGTACACATGCTTTATTTTCTTAATTTTTCAGCAAGCATCTCTTTTTAAAAGGCTTCCTGCAGAAACACAAAGTATAGGTTTTCTCATCTACAGAGCATGGATTCATAGTGTTGATATCACTTCAGCACTTCCAATTTTTGTCAGTGCAGCTGTGGCATAAACTTGCATATTGTTTTGGGGCAGATATAAGGGAAATGCACTGAAACAACAGATTAAATTAAAACAGTACAATTTCCCCAATCTTTATTATGACTTAAGATATACAAGAAGTCAAGTCAAGATTGCACAATAGTTCTCTGTTAAGCATACAGACCAAGGACTGAATTTTAACAGGCTGGTGTGTATAAAGATGGCATTGAATAGGACAGACAAAATGTTGAGTACAAAACCCACTCATTAAGTATTTAAGTACCTTAATTAGAATAAAATAATCTTGAGAGTGTACGTGTGTCCAGTTCTAGGAGACATCCAGTGGGACCTAGTTGAATTGGAATAACAGGAATATTTCATTCATCTGTTGGCTATCTACATTTAGCTTGCAATTAGAAAAGCACCATGCTGGGAGCTGACAAACGAAATGAAGTATTGAGATCTTTTCGAGAGAGATATTTCACACAGTATTTTCTATATGGGCCTTTGAGCTAAAAATAAGTCTGCAGAAACATGTTTTTCTTTTTTCACCAGCTTGCTCACATTTTTGCTTTTTTGGTACTTTGCTTAAATATATTGATATTCACTTTGTTTAATATGTTTTACTTGGTTATTTTTTCATGCAAAAATATTTCAAAACTCACTTTCTCCAGTGCTGGTATACCTGGGCAAACAACAGCAGTTTGGGTAATTTGAAATGCAGCAAAAAATCAGTCAGAGAAACAAATACATCATATTTACATGAGAATATGCTATGTCCTGTTTGTTTACTTTAAGATCCCTCTTAGTTATTTGAGATATAGATGTTAGTTTGTTACAGTGTGTTATGAACGAGAAACAATAACAAGAAAGTAATGAATATTAGTCTGGTGTCTAACACAGATGCTATTACTTTGGCAAATATCTTTAAAGCTAGTAGCTAAAAACAAGTTTATATTTTGATAATCATAGTCCAAAGACAGATCAACACATGTATGTGATATGTCTTAGGGACCAGCTGCGTTGGGAATTTATAGTATCTGATTGGTGGTGACTGCATCATGATCTGACCTCTATTTCAAGTAAAATCCCAATAATACGATAATTTCTTACTGCTTCATGTTTCCAAGTAGTGAAATGGCATGAATTATATTTCTCAAGTGGTGATAATTTGAAGGTAGTGTTCATAAAGCATTTGGAAGAACTGGTATATTCGAAAATTGGTATTTGAAATGATATATACAGATGAGCGAAGTGAACTAAGAGCAGAGCTTGTCACTATGTAATTTATAAATATCTTTGTAATGACCCTTTCATTTAGCAAATGAAAACTTTCAGTTCTTTATTTGGTGCAATAGTTTAAATGAATACTGCATTTCAACTTGCAATTTTGATGTTATGGGCAATAAATGATCACATTCGTGAAGAGTACTTATTTTTCACAGTGATAAAAAATATGTGTTTGTTGATCTGCATTCTGCAGATCATAGCTGCAGATTATGCAATGAGTGTAGAGCAGAGACAGTCCCTTGGAGAGCAATGTAAGCCTTGTTATGATAAAAGCAGCTACAGCTATTTCAATAATAGCAAATAAGGGAAGGAAAATCACAGAAAATTAACACAAAAGTGTTAATTCACTTCATTCAAGAAGTATTTGACTGTAAGTTGTTTGTTCATTCAATAGCTATGTCCATGCTTTGTGAGCAGTCAGACAATAAATCCAACCACATTTCAGTCAGGGAAAACAGAAGATGCCCTTTAGATTATCAAACTTAAGGTCAAGTGCTTCAACAGTATGAGTGGCTAGAACTTATTTTAAGTGATTGTTAGGGGGTGTTTTGCTTTTAATGAAGAGAAAAAGGGAGGAAGGGATGAATATAAATCAACTCTTCTTACATCTACTATGAATGGTTATACAGAGACAAATGACAGTTTTTACTTTCCTTGAGAGCACTTATATTCATAAGGAACCTGAACCTGTAATTCTGTAACATCTAAAATGCCTCCTTTATCATCTTTTGTTGTTCTTAGCCAAGTACAATACTACTCTACTCATTTACCATTTGAAATTGTATCTTATTATTTTCAGAAAACCACTATATTTCCTTCTAGATTTTTGCCCCATTTCAGTGGTTGACCTATAGTTTCAAAAAGGTGACCTTCTCTCCTTTAATAAGTGTACTTTGGTACATGTGAAAAATACTCAAACTAACTAAGCTGTTCTGTTCTGTTCCCTAGGTATATTGCTTTGCTTCTGCTTTGGGATACTATAATATGTGGTGAACTAACTGGACGTACTGTATTAATTGAAAACAACTCTGTATAAAATACATGCATTTTCTGTCTGCAGTCAAATAAGGGGAATGGTATTTCCTATGACTGTATTGAATTTCTTCAAAGGGTCATGCATGTGTTTAAACCTTACCACAAAACCATAGAATCCACACTTTCTTAGTTACATATAAAAGCCCTTCAGATATAACAAGTCCTGACTGAATATGCACTTAGCTTTAAAAACAAAAACCTGTAAGACTGTAATTCGTATTAGATACCAGATGCTTTTATTTTCTATGGAGACCAAAATTTTCATCTGTTCTTGTAATAGGATCATCTTTAAAAGGATTTTTTTTCTTTTAGCAAAAAATAAAAAACCTCAAATCTACAGTGATTTGTCCCAGAAATTTTTGGGTTTATTATTTCTAATAGTATTCCTAAAAATGCCTGCTCATTGTTTCTTATAAGGAAAAGATCTCTACAGTTTTAAGCTTTGATTCCTATTTGATGGAAATGGTTTTCTATTTTAAATAAAGGCCTATGTAAATGAGTTTAATGTCTCTCACAAGCCTGACTGGTCAGTGGATGAAGTTGAAGAATTATTCCGCTCTTCTGATCCTTTTGGTTGTTTTTCTGCTCTCAGTTTGCCAAGCTAGTTCATCAAGCAGCTGCACAAATTCATGTGAGAGCTACAGACAGTGTCAAACAAAAGACCCACAGAAAGGAGAGCAGGACCTGCCTTAGACAGTGCCGGGATTTATCATTTATCATGTCAGCTCTGCCTGGGATTCACAGAACAACTCAAACTGGTCAAAAATTAAGGCTGATAAGCTCCTGTCCTGACTGCACTAACACTGGGATGATGTGCCAAATTTAAGAATGATTTCAGAGAGCTGATCTGGCTGAATCCCTCCCCACCAGAAGCTTAATGCACAAGTGTGTAGGTGAGAGAGAAGGCAACAGCCTGCTAGGACAGGTCTTAGAAAAATCCAGCAAATAGCAAGGAGACAAACCTGAAAAACCATTAGTTTGCCTCAAAGAATAGGCGGACTAGAATTCAAGTTAAGTTGCTACACATATTTTGTGTTTGAGCATGAATATGGCAGGGAAACCTGTGGCTCCTTATATCAACATCAGGATTTTCACTGACTTTAAGGCAAAGCTTTTCAGCTCAAATTACTTATGTTTTCCACCAGTGTCTCCAGCTGGGGTGTGTAACAAGGAAAACACAAGTAATTTTAAACTTTTTTCTAAACTCAGAAATAAGATAAAAAGCTGCACCTTGATCATATGAAAAATCAGTCTGGTTCCTGCAAATTTTTCATAGCACTTTAAAATGGACTCCTTTTCTGCCCTTCCACTTACCCCTCCAGTTTTCTTTAGATTACATCATATAGAATTAAAATGTTCTGAGAATTGTGTTAATATTATGAACTTCTAGTGTCTATAGAGTTTTTCCAAGAGTGACATGACATTATGGTTCCACCTTGTTATTCCTATAGGTAAAAGCTGAGGGCATTTTACTTCTATTTTGCAACTACACAGTATCATGGAATGCAGCCCAAGTATTTTTATTTTAATATTTATATATATATATTACAGGGAGAGATCCTAAAGTTAAAGAAGATTGATAATGATCTAATATTCATTGGCATACCTGCCAGTAGTGAGATAGGGTTTGTAATTTTTGTTACCAATGGGTGGGATTTCAAATGCAGGGAAAGCCTATTTTCCTTTAATCATGTTTGTATCACCCATGGAAAAGGCTTCTGTCAGGCACCCAAGTGAGCACAGGTGATGTAGCTGATGAATTTTCAATATTAAAAGCTGAGTGCAGCTGTGAAATAAGGAGTGATACAAGTTGTAGATGCAGCAAATGTGTTAGTTTGTATAAATTCCTCTTTGACAGGAAAAAAGCATGGACAGTGGAGAACTGTCCAAACAAAAAAACATTGTCTTGCCTTATAACTTACTGCTATTGTTTCCCTCCCAAGAGATCACAGTTCTGTTTCTTCAGAGAAAAATTTGCACTTACCTATTGTCGTGGTTTAAACCCCAGAACCACACAGTCTCTCTCTCACTCCCCCCTTCCTCCTCCCCCTGCTCCCGGAGGGATGGGGAGGAGAATCAAAAGAATGTAACTCCCATGGGTTGAGATAAGAACAGTGCAGTAACTAAGGTATAACACAAATCACGACTGCTACCACCAATAATAATAATGATAAGAGAAATAACAAGGGAAGAGTATACAACTGCTCACCACCCAGGCCGACCGAGCAGTGAGCTAGCCCTTCTGGGGTAACTCCCAGTTTACCTCCTGTGCATGACGTGCTGTGGTATGGAATACCTCTTTGGCTGGTTTGGGTCAGGTGTCCTGTCTCTGCTTCCTCCTGGCTTCCCCTTCTCCCTGGCAGAGCATGAGGCTCAGAAAGTCCTTGGTCAGATTAAACATTTGAGCAGTAACAAAAATCATTGGTGTTATCAGCGCTGTTCCCAGGTCGAAAGTCAAAAACACAGCACTGCACAAGCTACTAAGAAGGAGAAAAATGACTGCTACTGCTGAACCCAGGACACTTATATTCTTGTTTCCACTTTAAAAGTTCTTGTTATAAAAACATTGCTTGCTTAATGTGTTACGTAAATATCCTCCATTAACCAGTTACCAGCAGGGGTAGGCATAGTAGCATCAAAACTCCTTCAGGACTACATTAACCCTTAGTGAGGAGGGGTTTTATTGATGGAGGAGCTGGGAGGGAAAGAAGAATTCCAATACCTTGTCCACTAATATGTCTCCACACCTTTGTCTGATAACACATAATTTTCTCTATTTATGTCTAAAACCCTGGTGTGTTTTTCTTCAATTTGAAGAATTGGCAGAGACTTGCAGATGAAGGAAACATCCTACACACTGTAAAAATTGCCTCAAAGTCTCTTCTTGAAGGACTGAGACAGAAAAACTACTCTTTTTTTTTGTGTCATTGTTCTGCATATATAGCACTTTTTTGCAAAATATCACTAGAAAAATACTCTGAAACCTAAAATACATCAGAAGATGTATTTACATTAGAGTTTCAGTTCGGATAAGAAATGAGATTTTTTTAAGCAAATGTCTTGATTGTCCTCACTTACCAGTCTTTGTTTCTTGGGGCATTTGCACTGCGTTCCTTTTTCATGAAACTAGACTAGAAAGTGTGCTCCAGGAGGACTCCAGATGTACTCCACCTCCGAGTGAGCATTCAGTCCATGCCATTAGATTAGTCCTACTCCAGAGTACAACTTTCCCAAAATACATATATGAATGAGAGATCCCCAACACCAACTTTTTTTGTTCCATAAATGTACTCAGGCTATGCTGCTTGCAAAGGTAGAATAGCCCCTGTACAGTAACAAGATACTGTACCATAACAAGATATCACTTCATTATGGCCTAAATTTCTATCCACACAAAATGACATTGATGCATTTTGTAGCTAGGCTAATTGAGCTGCAATCACATTCTTAATTGTATTGCATGTTGATATTCAATTGACTTGCCTTGCATGTTGCTGTTTGGGTAAATGGGCCTAGAAATCCCTGCTGCACTAAGGTATTGCTTACGATAGGGGTCAAAGGTAGGCCAAAAGGCAATGGAAATAAACTTTGGAGCAAATGAGATTGCACTGGTCTTTCCTTCCTTTCTAATTTTTTTTAGCTCATTAACAAAGTTCTGAGTCTGTTCAACTGTGCAAAATGGAGGCGCAGAAGTACTGGGTTCCAGAAAAAGTTCAGACAAAGTAACAGAAATAAATTTTATTTTGGGGATCAGTTATGCAGACTTTTATCCACTCTGTCTGTAAGTCTGTCAGTCTGAGATAAATAGTTCTTCATGTAGGAAACAGAATAAAGTATAATAGGTGTTTAATGCAAATACCTTATTTGTTCACTGTAATTCTTACTTGGATTTAGACATACCTGTTAGGTTGTCTCTACTTACTTGGTAACTTTGTCACTTTAGTATGTGGAAATGGAGGCACAATAATGTTGCCACATACAGTTATTCAGAAATCTTTAAAAAGATACTAGAATGAAGGCTTTGCTGGAGATTGTACTCTCTTGTTGCCATAAATCAGATGCATGCCATAAGAGAGCTGTCCATGCATCCAAGGAGAAAGGAAATACCTTGAAGAAGAAAAAATGCATGGTCTGAAAATAGACTTTGCCTCAGACAGATTTATTGGATGGGATTATATTAACGAGAAGTAGTACAAATAGGTTAATTTGTTTTTATCTGAAAGTCAACTAACTGTGTGTGGAGTAGGCAATCTGAGTTGAAGGAAACAAAACATACTGTTAATAAAAATTTTAATGGCTGTCTCACCCCAGCTGAACTTCTCCGCAGAGTTTGTTAAACTTTGAATGAGCAATACATGTACTTTGAGGTTTACAAACAATTAGAGTGCTGGATATGGAACTAGTGAGATGAAATGTACTGTATTAATGATCGTATCAATTAGTAATTCATAATTACTTACACTTCCATTTTTGCCCAATATTTGTAACAATCTAATTAACTCAGAGTTTAAGGGATTCAAATAACTGGGAACTGACATGGGAAACAGAGTCTAGGAAATGGGTTCAAACAATTCTTAATTAGTTTTTGTCAGTAATTATTAACAATGAGATTTCAACAGATACAGAACCAATATTTTTTTTTTAAGTATGAATTGATTAGTGTATCTTGATAATTTGTCTCTGAAGTCCTTTTTTACTTTCCATGTGATGCAAAAGGCAATTTAATGCTTTCTGAATAACTAATTATAAAATTAAGCAGCCAACTTCACCCTGATATCTGTTCTAAGAGGATAGAGTTTTCTAAGAAGAATCATTGTCTTCTTAAAGCTTTATTATATGATAATCTCTAAGGCTTCTGAATTCTGATTCTACAGCAAAAACATATGGCTTTTTTCTATGATATGATACATTTAAGGGCTTTTGAATGTGACTAAGAGGCACACATACACTCAGAAAGAGTATCTGAGAATGCTAGGAAAAGAGAAAGAAGCAGTGTGAAAGAGAGCGTACAAGAAAGATTCTCTTTCGTATAGGAGTAAAGCAAGGAGAATTATATCTGTCCTTTAGTTTTCTGGTGAGTGGACTCAAGGTCCCTGGTGTAAGGTTTGGACTTGCTTCCTTTTCTTCCTTTCTTCTTTTTTTCTACATCTCTCTGTCTTGCTATGTGCAGACCCCATATGTATATGAACCACTTACATTGATTCTCACAGTCCTTTTAGGTTTAAATGTGTTGATGAGAGAGAATCTTAAAAGCTCTGTTTAGTGCATCAGGGCAGAGAATAAAAGATTGCTGTTAGTTCTGGGCTGAGTTAGGGGACAGGGAGATGGCTTCTTCCTCTGGTAACACAAGCACAAGTGTATGGAACTAAAGAAACCTGAAATTATTTAAGTAGCATTAATTTCAGTTGTGCTATCCTGTTCTTAAAGCAGAAGTTATGTATACATGAATAAGCCTGCTCTTTTTTGTTGCTGTTGGATTGCTGCGTGGTGTAGGGAAGAATTGTTTTTTCTCCCTACCCAGACTATTTTCCTCTACCTTGATTATTTCTGCCTTTTGGGGGGCTGTCCATTATCCTGTTTTTCACTGGAAATGAAAAACATACCTCACAATATTGCTGTTTTCTGCTCCCAAGTGTGGACCAAAGAGTAGCTCTGAAGCATCTAGACTTTTCCTTGGAATTTGTTGTGGAGTGCTCTGCTAGGAAGGTATTGCAGGAGCAAAGTTCTCTCTCACTCATTGCATTATAAAGCTGCTACCACCTCTGCTAAAACACCTCTGAAAGCTGGTGGACTGAGGTTCTTGCAGATTTGTATGCCATGCTTGGTCAGCATAAGACTGTAAGAGAGTTTTTTTCGCATGATGTAGATGCATGTGCTTTTGCAGTTTCTGGGATGTGTAAGTGTAAGCTAGCGCTTCAGTCTTTCAGCCTTAGCGGCATTACCAGAATGTCGCCTTAGTATTCATTTCTGTCATACAGTACTGATCTCTGCAGGCATCCACTTTGTCCAGTTTGGCCGCAGTTGGCCCAAAATATTTCAATTGCATGCATGTACACACGTACTTTGAAACAGCAGGACAGCAGAAAGCTTATTTCTTCAGGAATGAGCTAAAAAGCAATGACTAGGAGTGAAGTCAGAACAACTTATTAAAAAGAAGATGCACATTTTTAATCAGCTGTAGGCAGGAGGTGGGAAAAGATGGGCTAGTTCTTGCTTGCCATTTCCTGTACGGGACTGTGCTGTATGGGAACAAGACTATAGTCCACACTCTTCTCACCTTAATTCTAGTGAGTTCTTTATTTCTTGCCATCAGGAGTGCTCCTAAGTTAATGAATAGATTTCTTAAATTTTGTATTAATACTGTGTTATAGAGGAAACGTATAATCAATGACATTGTGCTGTGTCACAGATGTCCTTCGTTTCCAGCAAGTAAACTAACCTTTAGTTTTCTGAAAGGTTAAACTTTCTTTTCTGAAAAAGAAAATCAAAGCCAGCCTCTCAAAATTGTTGAGCTACCCTTAAAAAAATCAGGGGTGTACAACTTGCCTCAGTTTTCCACTGCTTGGTTGAAAAATGCCTTGCACAAACTTAATTAGTGACAAAGGCTATATTAACTGTTAATGGAGTGATCTGAAAAGATGCTGTGGTGGGGGATGATTGTATTAACAGACTTTTTCTAATGCTGGAGTATGCGTACCTCTCCCTCGCATGCAGAGAAGCAAAACTGAGCTTGGGATTTTTGTGTATTAGAATTTTCACAGAAGATGTAGAAGCAATATTTTTTAGGCAATAAAATTGTTGAAAAAAAACCCTGTTACAAAAGCTGTGAAATTCAAGTTATCAGGGTAGAAATGTGTTGATTTTAAACTTCAGTGCAAAAATCAAGGGTCAACCCTATGTTTAAATTCATAATGGCTAATGGAAACTGCTAACTACATATATATATGATTGTTATATTGTCCATGAGCTCCATTAACTGTTGACATAAAGACAGCTGGAATAGTTTCCTTCCAAAGAAAGGGCCAAAAAAAAAAAAAAAAAAAAAGGAAGATTCCCCACTGACTAGAAAGATTTCAGTTTTCAGAAAGATGTCACATTACAGTGAGTGGACTTTTTTAGTTTAATATTTTAAAAGCTTTAATAAAATGCTTTCATTGGTAACATTTGCATTTTCAATAACATCCAGTTGCTCCATTTTTCATCTTTCTTTTGGCTTTAGTAACCCGGTAGATTTCATTTCTTTCAAATTCAGCTGTCAAGAATTGTAATTGAGTAGAAGTGTTGTACTCAAGTCATTCATAAACTGGATACTCCATTTAAAATGGGTGTTAACAATATGATTAGTTGTGTCGATAAGAGATATCAAGATTCTTTAAAAAATGCAATGAAAATATCTCAGAAGAAACAGAACATTTTACTCCTCTCACTTGTCTGTTGAACACCTTCATGAGCATTGACTAATTTAGTCTACAGCATTTCCTTTACCCCTGAAAAAAGCAAAGTAAGACAAATAATCAGGAGAAGACAAATTTAGTTTGTTATCCATTTGACAACTGATGTGCTGAAAAAGTCAGGCACTTTGTGTACCTGAAGTAAATTTTCTATCTGTCAAATACTTGCTGTCATGTGATGCTTACTTATCTGTGAATGAAAAAATTGTTAGAGCAAATGTATTTCAGAAGATGAATCTTTAAACTACAGTGCACATTGATCAGTATGTGTCAGAGCTGTAAGTCCAATTGTAACGCCTCATGGTACTTCTTATCTATATTTGCTAAGCATTTTTAAGCAGGTTGCTAAAAAGTAGCTTTAGGGAGATGGATTGGGTATGTTTTTCAAAACATAAAAAATAAACAAGGGTACAACATACACATACTACACCACCACTCCACCCACTCTCCTGTTTCCTGCCTTTTTTCATTGCTATCAGAACCTGAGACTTGATGCAGTCAATTCCACTTTATAATTACTGGCAATTTCTCAAAGAAATCAACACTTGGAAACATCTATTTTCTACCTCTTCCCCATTTACAAACAGATTGAATTTTTTAAAGCAATGTAGAAGTAATTATTTCTTTTTTTTTTTTTTTTTTTTTTGTTCAAGAAAGCAATGTAAAATTGCTTTTGGTAAAATTATTTTTCTACAACAATGAAATTACTATTATATAAATACTGCCTACAGGAAGGACCAGCAACAGAGGATGTAAAACATTCCTTTGAGATGTCCCTTCATTGGAAAGGTGGTATATAGAAATGCTCTGGAAATTTGCACTAGGAAGAATTTACTGAGGATCAGATGTGGCATACAGTATCTTAAAAATCCATAAATGACAACCTTCTTCAGCACACCTTTTTACGAATTGATGGGTTTGGGTTTTGTTGTTGTTGTTGATTTTGATGTATTTTTTGGTTTTGTTTTTTTTTTGTGTTTGTTTGTTTTTATTTTAATAAGAAGACTGCTTTAGTGAAAATAGCTTTCAAATATTAAATTTCACATAGATATAACTGGAGGGAATATAAATCTATCTATGCTCCTGTGCTCCTGTTAGACTCCTATCCCCAAATCATATTTCTATTAAAATCAGAAAACTAAACTACCTGCACACAAAAAAGACTGTATTTGACAGTAATGTAGCAGTGACTAATATTACACAGAACATTTAATTATATAGAGATAGACCAGGAAGATATTTTGATATTTTATTTCATCTATAAGAAAGACTAATCTGAAAAGTCATAATGAAAAAAGTAGGTGTTGCAATAAAGTTTATTCGGGTGGAAATGGCATTTCTTGTACTTCAAAACCAGAGGTAATGACTCCTCTACTCAGAGCACCAAGAATTAAAATAAAGGGGTTATTTTTGCTTAGTTGTCGGAGAAGTGGAGGAGCACTGTGCTATAGCTTAATTCAAAAACAATCATACAAAACTATTCTTTAAAGAGCAAAGAAGCTACTTCTGCAGTACTGTTCTGAACTGTCTGTCAAATTGTCCCTGTATCATACAATCCAGAGTCTGCATTACAAACAGGGGAATCTAGTGTCCTGTCCCTGGCCTTCTGCCACCTCACATACCTTATTGGAGACACCTTACGGGTCCTCTGTCAGGTAACTCAATTGCTTGGATCTGCTGCACGCGTTGTGCGGTCAGTTGTTGGAAGACAGCTATCTGACTGCTATCGTGAATACGGCAGCACTGCGGGGCTGCAAAGGAGTTGCAAATCCAACCTTTTTCTTAGCTGCTCAAAACCTCACCTTGAGTGGCCATACCTACTTCTAAAATGCTTGCTCTAGGGAAGGATGCTGTATCATGCCACCATTCAGTATTCTCATGCTCTCAATAGGAAGAAAGTGCTTCGCAGGAAGCTTCTGTGCTCTGCTGACAAGGGACTACAACCGGCTCTTAGGCGTTCAGAGTGCAGAGGGTAGGTTTTTGTGTATTTACTGCCCTGCACATTGGGACTCTGACAGTGTGAACAGTTTCTGCATGCATGAAAAAACCCTTATCTTCTTAGACATGATAATAACTCCTGAATATTACAGAAAAGATGAAGAATGAAAAACCCTTCTATGATTTAGTTTTCTTCTCCAGTTCCATATTTACACATGAAAAGCACACTGCTGATTTATCATTAATTTGGAGATTCAAGTTAACAAGACACTCACTGTTTCAGACTGATCATGGCAGAAATAAATGTTGTGTTACAGCCATTTTCAGGCATGCCATGAGAGCACATCAGGGTTGCTGCAGAGTGTTGAGATGAGACTTTTCCTTATAAGCTGCCTGGCTGGTAATTGAGACTCAGTGTGGAATTGTGTTCTTGTGATTGAGAGATTGTGTAGGTGGGCTGTCCTTCAAGGAGGATCTGGACATGGTTTTATCAAAACTCTGGCAAGTCCCAAAAGGTTCACACAGAGAGCCTGTTCCTTTTTTTCATTGTCAAGTTTACTCCTTCTGTCACTCACAGATCTGTTGCCAGATTAAATTTAGCATACTTCCAGCTGTTAGCCTGCAGATTTCCCATGTATTATTCAAAACACAGACTAGGTATTTCAGATGTTTTGTTTCAAATATTTTAATATAATTCTGTGAGAATTTAACAAAGAAAACCCAAATAATAAGAAGCTATATGAGCAAGACTTATAAGGAGAAAATTCCAGATAATTAGCAACCTCAGAATCATCACCATTCACAAGATAAATGCAGGACAAGCAAGTCTTTCAACTACAGCATACATCCAAAGACCCTCACTCTAGTGAAATACGCTTGCTTGAAAAATTCTTTTTCAAGTATAGGTAGTCCAAATAGTCATCTCTAAATTCCAAACTTCCTTAAAACTACCAAGTCTCTCTCTTTCCTTCATGGCATATATAGAAGCAACATCATAGCAGTTCTTCAAACAAGATTCTCATGGTGAAACATACTGTATTAATGTGAGCTCAGTTTTATTCTGTTTGCTGCTCCTTCCTGTACTACTGAATGCTGGAATCATAAAACATCATGTAAGCAAAAAAGAAAGGAGATAGTATGATTGTTATTTTAGAGATTCATCTTAGATTCCTATATGATACTGATTTTTATTTCATGCTGTAGGGGTTATATCCTTCTCGTTCCCTTACATTGATAGGTGTTGAGTTCCCCACCAAGTCGAGAGAGGTTGACTATCTGGCTCCCAAGTGTGATATAAACAAAAGACAATATTTTGATTTCTGATTATTCTATCAAAGAGATTATCCTGTTTCACTCCTCCAGGGTATGTATGCCTTCAGAGACTTCTGTCATGCCAGGGAATGGCAGACCTGATTTTCATCAGCTGCAAGAAGGCACTTATTCAGATGATTAATGATTCCCTGCTCCAGGAATACCATTCACTGGTGGATGCACTCCACTAACTAACTTCAGATTTCTTTGGCAGCATGATCTGTAGCAAGTCAGCATTTGTATTCAGTATGCAATCCTCACATTATGTTCAGTCTAAAAGGAAAAGGTGGCTCAGTCCTAGCCCTAGCGGAAGTCTTTTGTTCCATTATAGGTTTAGAGAAATTAGAATTGCCTTACTCAAGGTAAGACTAAGGTTCTCTGTTCTCGTAACTTAGCTATTAGCCTGTACTATAGCTTTTTATTTTTTACCACTTTGAATATAATTATTTCATTTTAACTGTCTAAATTCTTTGCTATCTCTGCCTCCTCTCTTTTTCTGTTTGTTATTTAAGCTGTCATAAATGTATGCAGGACATGCATTGCAATCTTAACTATTTGTCAAAAGTCCTAGCTAGTTCTTATACTACATCCATTGCATTTCTGCTGTATTTTAATCATGTTGAGAAATAATTTTTTTTCAGTAGGAAAATTGAAAACTCATAAAGCCAACAAAGAATAAGAACTACTTTCTCAAAAATCCCAACAGTACTAATTTTAAGGCTGTCAGATCTGAAATACTCAACTAGTAGTTTCCCCCCCGGGTCTGGGGGGGGGGGGGGGGGGGGGGGGGGGGGGGGGGGGGGGGGGGGGGGGGGG
>JANHGB010009373.1:0-77038 GCA_026283785.1 Coracopsis vasa
AACAAAGCAATTATGTTGCTTGCAGCCTTTGCAAATGGCATCAGACCATGCCCTGCTCGGCTGGAATGTCAGTAATACATGAAGGAACGTGTAAAAGCACTTCTTGTGTATGGAATTCGCAGCGTATGGACATCTATGTGCAACAAGAATAAATCCTTCAGTTCACTGTTGCCATACAGTTGATGTAGCAGCATTATTGCTTTATCCTATAGCTAAGTTTTTGTCAGTGTTCACAAAAGAAATCACCTTTTTGAGTTGATCCAGACTGATGGTGCTATGAGGGTATTTTTACCTTTATGCTTTGGCAGTTCTTGTAAGTGCTGAATGTGTGACTGTTTTATAGCAGCTTATGGGTTTATAGCAGCTTAAGCCTGTGGCTTGTGGGTGACATGCTGCCCTACTTTCTACTAATGACAGAAACTAAAAAGTTAAAACTGAGGCCAACAATGAGGACAAAATACAGCATTCTCCTGCTAGTTGACAAGTGTTGCTGCCCCAAAGCCAGGCAGGCTCCCTGCTACTGGCCTCAGGCCTTGCTGCTTGGAGGTCTTAGTCCAGTTATCCTCTAAGATAATGTACCACAGCATTTCTGTGATCCTGCATTAAAATCAGCTGCAACAATAAGAGCTCTTCACTGTATCCTATCACTAATTTTGTCTGACATTTTGACACTAACATTGGCAACACTAATACACACTGGTAATGTGTTTAATAGTGAGTACATAAAAGAAGGGAGATGGTGAATGATCTAAGATTGTTATTGTGCTGTTACCATCTTCTCTAGTTAGTAGATGAGCTTCTGCCAACAGTGTTGCCTTTACTACTTGCTTAAGATTAAGCTTTTATCTAACTCTTCATGTTCTTTGTGAATATCACTCAACTGTAAAGTTACAGTGGGCGGTAATGAAAGTAGAACATGACATTTCTTTCCTTTCCCCAACTAATAATCTGACCTTTTGAATCACTCTTTAAAGCTGCAGAGTATCTTGAGAGTGAACTGTTTCCCCTCACCCCCACCTCTCACTTCCCATGAAGCTGTGATACGGAACAGAAATGCAGAATAAACGGAGGTGGAAGAGATCACTTGGAGGTTGTTTGGTCTGTTCAAAGCAGCGCCAACCTCAAACTTAGATCAGCTTTGAAGTCTTGCTGGTTTGCTCAAGGTCCTGTCTGGTTGGAGCTGGGATATCCCCAAGGACAGAGATTTCTCAGCCTCTCTGGGTGACAGAGCATCGCTGTTCCAGCGTTTGACCACTGTCGTCATGAGCATAGTTTTCCTATCATCCAGTTGGAATTTCCTGGTTGCAAGGTGCGCACCCCTGAGGCTGGTTGACTTGCTTGGCTGACAGACCCTGGCCCAGTCTCATCTACTGCTTCTCATTTAGTGACCCTGGGCTCATGGTGTGGGTTAGTGGTGATGCCATGGGCTGGGCTCCAGGGTGATGCGGCGCTTCTGTTTTGTACCGTGGATAAAGTTGATGTTTTTCAGTGTAGTGCACAGCACTGGTCCTTGGGTGATATGCAAGAATACAGGGCCTGGTCTTGAGGAAATCATTTGCATGAGGAGGTCTCCAGGGTGCATGATTAGGATCTTTATTGCTTCGACAGACCTGGATATATGGTCAGGCAAATAACCAATATCGCTTCCTCAGTCTGTCTGGGGAAGAAAAAACAACCAGTTGGGAACTGTATATTAGTCCCAGTCGTGCTTTATCTACACTAACAGATTTAAAAGTTCATTTGGATGCCTAATGTCCTGTTTTCTTCACCTTTAATATTTAGTATTTATATTTTTCTTTACTTGTAATGCTTTATTTTTTCTTATAAAAGTATTATTTTATCACTGTGTTGCACTAAATGATGAAGTTTTTGTAGCTTTCTGTGACTTTGTGATTGCAGAAATCAGGAATGGTCTTGATAAAACAGAGCTGTATTTGTTTCTAAACTCTTCTGGCTGCGTCTTGTGTGTCCTACGAGCTGTGGCTTTCCTTTTAGCTTAAATAGGGATGTGACTCGATATTCTGGGTTACGCGTCCTATGTGCTCCCCCCCCACTGCCACCCCAGCTTGTGTTGCATTATTAATCTCAAGGAACATTCAGATTTGGTGGGGGTTTGATGCTGGCATGGTGGTTTAATCTTGCTGGGTTGTTGAGAAGAACGTGATATCCTTTGGTCATTTGTTTCTAATAGAAATTAAGAGTGGGGTATAACTAGAAATGTGGTTTTTATATGAAGGAATTTTCTAGGAGATAGTGTCAGCAAACTTGGGAGTTGTCAGAACTTGTATAAATGTGTCAAACTCCTGGTTTATCTCAAATCTCATTATCTGAGAGCTTTAATACAGTATAAATCTGTGGTCTTTGTGTATGAAGTGTGGTGGTAGTGTTTCTTTTTGCATTAGCTGTCACTGTGTTCCATGAAGTTGAACAAACATACTGTACCGGGCGGATGGAGCTGGGCTGGAGGCTGCTGCTTCATTAAAAACACTGTGTCAGCTCTGTAAGCTGCTTTTGCAGCTGCACCCGTGTCCCTCACCGCTGCTTTTACATGCAGCGTTCCTCATAGTGTGCTGTGGGAATATTCCCTCCTTGCTGTTTACTTGTGTGCTGGATTTCAAAGCGCAGAAGGCCTTGCGTGCAACATCGTGATTCCTCTCTTACAGTGCACGAGCTGCGGAAGACAAAGGAGCTGGCTGCTGGGAAGGTAGATGACTCATGGCTCAGTATTTGGGTTCAAAATACGCTGTAGAGGCGCTGTCTTTGGCGCATCCATTAAAAATACAGGTTTATGATTAAAACTTTATTGAGTCTTTTTCTTTTCCTCAATTTTTAGATGCAACTTGATCAGGTTTTTTTGTTTGTGTTTTCCTTGGAAACGCATCAAGTTTTCAATGAATGCATTTGTTCTCCGTTATCTCTCCTGTCTCTTTCTAAATAGTTTCCTTGCTACAGCTCACCTCTGACTTTCCCCAGTGTCAGTTGAGGTTTTTGATGTCCAAAGTAATCAATACAGACTGCATTTGCAAAATCATTTCTTTAATGAAATTAGATGGACATTCCTTCCATCTCTTGAGCACAAACTTGAAGCAATACACTGAAGCTGAAATTAGTAGAAATTAGAAGCTATGAAACCGTTGTTGATGTTTTCCAGGTAGGAGGTACTTCAGAAAATCTGTTTTCTTTTGTCTTGATGGTTAAAATCTGTGATTAAAAGTTCATTTATTTTTATTAAATAAATACACTACAGAATCTTTCCTTAAGGGAAAGAAACTCTTTTTCTGCTGTTGTCTCTAGCTCTTTAAAGTGTACTTGGACAGGAATGCTCCCATTCTATGACTCTGAAGTGTCCAAATTACCCTTAACTCTTGAGCTGCCTTAAAATCAAGGCAGTACGAAATTTCCATCCTTCTTGTCTTCCATGGTATGCAGTGCTTATATGTCGGTATCTGCAGCTAAAGTACTGGTGTTATTTTTAGTGCAGAGACATGGTCTTTCTCATTCACAGCTATTTTTCTTTCTTTTTAATGTATTATATGTGAGCAGCAGTCGTTTTGCCTCCTTCCATTGGGCAGGAATAATTCCGTTTAGTGTCCAGCAGGAGTTTGTATAGTACAGTTCAGGAAATCTTGGCTTATTAATCCACTTACGTATTAAATATTCATAAGGATGTAATTAGAGATCTTTATTAATTTATTACTATAAATATTTAATTGAATTTCATAATAATTAAACTAGCAATAATGTATTAGCTATCCTGTGATCAATCTCCCAACACTAGAGCTTGCTGCTCCTTGATCTCCTTTAGTCCATTCAAACTAAGCTTTGCAGGATTAATTGGTAGTGAAGAAGTGGCTATCCCCTTGCTTAGCAGATGACTTTGCACATGTACATGTCTCTTTCTGGTGCCACCTTTTCTATTTTAGTACATATAAGCAACTGTAGATATAATTTTGGGGGTTGTTTTTAAGAATACGTGGTCCTGGGGCTGCTGCTGTTGTGATAACCTGGGAGTCCACTATCGGATTCATACTTCTTTTGGTTTCATTTTTGAAGATACAAAGCAGAGAGAAAACTCTTCAGAAGCAGAGTAGATCCTATAGTGATTTACATTGCAGAAGTAGTGATGACTGGAAATATGAGTGCTGGAAATGTAGTTAAAGTTAATATTGGAATTAGGCATATTGGAGGATAATGTTCTTTGGCATGAAACATGTCAGTCGAATTTTAGCCGAGGAAGTTGTCTGCATGTTTGTCAGCACATTTTACTGTGTGTGACCGATCTGCATAAATGATAAAAAGGTTATTTATTGTGGAGTAAAAATACTTCTCAGCATTAAAAATAAGAATATTCTGAAACTGTATCCTCTTGGTTCGTATTATATTGAGCTAAAAGCCTTGGCAGAACTATGTCTAAGATATTCACATCACTGATTTTCAGATACGGACATGCTTGCTGTTCACTTACAGCTCTCTTTAATGACAAACACTACTTGGAAATGGCTTAATTGGATTGTCTGCTTAATAGCATTAGGATTGTTGTGCTGGTTTAGCTGAGCTCTAATGGTCCTTTGCTGGTTAAGAGATCAGTAAAGCAGCAAAATGGAAACTTCAGATTTTACAGTCTTTGCTCCTCAGAATGCCACTGCTCTTAAAAGAAACAGGCTGTTGAAGAAAATTACTATTACCTTTATTGTTTGACTAAATTTAGTCAGAATGCTTTATTATTCCATTCTAACTGGTTCAACGCTTGTGTGTGTTTCCATTTTCAGTCAACCCTGTGGCTTGGCATAGAGGTTAGTGCCAGCACAGAAAAGAGTTCTTGCTTCTGTTTGCAGTCTTGGTCGTACAGCTGTAAAAAGGGATCTCAGATATTTAGAGCCCCCCTGGGAAATGGGCAGATTAACTTCCTATTGCTCTTTGAGACTTCTAACAAGTAAATTCTGGAAATACAAATGTTGTGTAGTTCGGTGTTCAAGTCCTCATGCCTTGAGAGAAGGATTGAAAGAACTAAGGAGCTTGCTAAGCATCATCGTGCAGTGAAGGCCATGGCGTACAGGCTTTCTTTTTAATGAGAAAAAAGACTATGGGTGGTTGAGTTTGGGTTTAATTTGGGTTTATTTAATGTTTCTTCTTGGCTTTCCAGAAGTTGTTACAGATTGAGATGTCTGGGTTCCCATTAGCTCAGAGAAGACTTCATTGTTATGTGCTTTAATATGCTGAGAGAAGACTACATGGGTTGGTAAAATACTCTTTTGTTAGAGGTATATAATACATATTTAACAATTTCAAGAAGCAGATGGCTAATGAGGTGGTTTGGTGATGCTGAGCTGATCATATGTTCTAGCTCTAAATACAAATCTAACAAAACTTCATTTGAATATTTCAAACAGCCTTACATAATGTTTTCTGGTTGGTATTGTTGGGATTGTCCATGTTAATGTGGAAAGACAAAATCAGTATTCTGCTCCCAACTGAATTGCTTTATCTGGGCGTTGACTGCAGTTCTGTTTCTTGAGGCAACACAAACTAAATGGGGACTGTGGCTCTCATTGCAGCCTGTGCAATCTTTTCGAAACCACATCCAAAATGAAATTAGGTAAATACTAAATACTCATGGAAAACTTTGTTATTTTTAATAACATTTCCATCTGCTGAAATTTGGAGGAGTTGCATCATTAGAATGACTTAATTTTGTGTGGTGTTTTTCTAGGTGTATGTCAAGTTGTTTTCTCTGTTAAATACAGGAAAAGCAAATACCACAGGAAAATGATGAAAAAAACCCCAACCTTAGTTATCAAATTATTTAGGGAAGGGGGAAAAGGAGATGGCAAAAGTTTTTGAAGTTCTTTTTTGGAAGTAGAATGAACATGAGACAGTTCACTTTGGAAATTTAAGAGGCACAGTTGTTTCCCAACAGTGAGAGTGTTGTTGGAGAGATGGAGTCACAGAAGAGATGTGTGTAAATGGGAAAAAAAGAAAACCCAGTTGGATAAATAGGGAAAAGGAGTTTTGAAAGTACTGAAGGGCAGCTTCCTAATTGGATCTGGGAATGGAGAAGGCATTCAACTGCTCATAAACTTGCTGTTCTGAGAGTTTTGTTTCCAGAAACTCATCACATGTTGTACTCGATATGACTGTTTGGATTAAATACTATTGTATTTGTTAAACAAGTGAAACTGAGCACACTTCCTACACGGTATCATGTACCACATATGTAGTTCCATATGGAGGCCAGAACTGGGTAACGCTTTTCTCATCTATGTAGTGTGCAGCAATCAGCACGTGTTTCCCCTCCCTTTCCTTTCCCTCCTTTTCCTGATCGTGCCCTTTTCTTTTCAGTCTCTTGATAAGCTAAATGAAAGTGGTGATTTGCTTTGTTTCCAGTCTGTGCAAAGGCAAAAAACCAAAATCCTTGGTGCTGCCTTTGTGTTCTTCACCTTTTGCAGAGGTTTTAAAGGCTTTTTATGAGATTAATTAAAACTTAAACTTCTAAAATGACCTCGGAGCAAAACCGAGTTCCCGTGTACTTGCAGCCCAGTTGCTTGTCTGCTTCTCTACCGAAGGTTTTCTAAGTTCAGTCTCAGAAGAACTGAGCACTGTTGGCAGACAAATTAGTGCTGTGCTAACGTTTTGTTTTTATTTCAAGTAATCTATCTAGGCAGGGTCAGGAGTGTTATTTGCAGTAACCTTTCAGCCTTGCTTTTTGGTGCCAGATGACTGAACGGGGCTGTTGCCATAATGTTCAGTGTAGCATGGCTCTTCTCAACGATGGAGGAGGAGGAAGAGAAGATATTTGCCTATCTCTTGTAATTGATTTCCTCTATCCTTCTCCAGCAAGCTGTCAAATTGAATGTTTGCCCCAGTTTTCTTTGTCATATGTAGAGATGGTGGGTTGATTGTTCAAAGCTGGCAGGAATCAACAGATATTCTGCCAGTGATGGGAATTCAGATGCGATACATGCCTTAGAATATTGGGGGAATTGATGGGATTCAGGCAGTGGACTGTATTTATAGGGCTGTTGCCACTGAAGTACCTGAAGAATGTGTTTTCCCATATGGAACTTTTCACAGTATTGTTCTTTATAACTTTTGAGCCTGTAGCTCTGTCAACTTCAGTTCTAGTTGTCTAATTCATTGACTTTGATTTTTAGCTATCGTCTAGGAATGATTGAAATAAATTCCCTTACCATTCAAAGAGACTCTTGTATCCTAATTTTATATGAAAGGAACACTGGTATTTTTGCACAAAAGAACAGATTGGAGTTAGAGGAATAACGTGAGTCCATACAAAACACACAGGATTGGCTCAGTACTCATTCCTGTTTGCTCCTGCTACCTTGGAAACAAAGGATGGCATGACAACAAAAGTAGTGCAGGAAGAAAGGTTAAACCTCACAAACATTTGACATGTATTCTTGTGGAGAAACTACCTGTTACTGTTTCAGAATGGAGCTTCAAGTTCTAGCATAAGAATTGTCTGAACCTCATTTTCGGTTGAAATCACGATTGGTAACTGAAAAATATAAAAGTGACATTTTGATGTTCAATACTTTAGAAATGTTCAGTTTTTCAGAACAAAAAATGTCTGAGGTCTTCCTGCAGCTCAAAGTAATTTTTAGTGTGAGACATCCAAGTTCTCTTAGAATGCTTTTAACCAAAAGTTTCTACAAACATGCCAAGAATATGTGACACGGGTTGTGCTTCACCTCATAAATGGTTCTGGAAATGGTCTTAATCCTTTTGGTCCTTCTTCTATGTCCTGATGAGTCTTCTAACAGAAGTTGAGGACAACAGCACATACTGTACTACCCTGCCCATGAGCAACAACATTAATATTCTTCAGGTGGGATTCTTTCTTTAGTTACTAGTTTCATGTATTGCTCCTTGTTTTGCTGTTCATGTTTCTATTCTGCAACTCTCTCTTGATTTCCCTAATAACCTGGTTTAGCCTGAATAAGGATATTAAAGGCAAATGTCCAGACATGTCAAAAATAGTATGCTTGAGCTCACATTCAAACCAGTTTATCTGCAGAAGGGTAACAGCAACAGAACCGCTTTCCAGAATAATGTCATTTTAGACATTTCTTTTTATAAGAAGCAAATGTACATAGGTGTAAGTTCCCAGATTCATTAGTGCTGTGTTTTGCTGTTCAATGAGGGTGTTCGAGGGCTGTGCCAGAAAAGAAAGAAAGAAGGTATTTATTTTTTGAGTAAACACTTTGGTTTGGTTTGAAGGTCTCTATTCAGGCTGAGGCAGCAGTGAGGTGAACAAATAGTGTTTGCTTCCCTTTTCAGTTCATCTTCAAGAAGGGCTTTTCTTATTTGGGTAGACTTTTCCAGCTCTATCACCTAGCAACTTCTAAGGGCCTTTGATTCAAACGTTAATCTCTAAATGCAAAGCCAGTAAGAAAACAAGGACCCACAGAAAGGCTAAACTGAAAAACCAGGAGACTTGAAGTGAGCTGCTCTAACTCAGTAACAAGCCATTAGAATTATACACTGATTCTGAAATACACATTTCCAGTAAGAACCAAAGATTTTAAGGTTTATTTTTTAAAGCCATTTTCAAGTTACTGTGCTCCTGACTGTAGTTTGGGAAACTTGCAGATGTTGTAATACTGTGGTTTTTTACATGTCCTGATTTTCCCTGAGTTAAGCTAATCTGATCCCCAAATACATGTTTAACTTCTTAAGTCCAGGCTAGAGAAGTTTGCAGCAAGAATTCAAATATTTGCCGCATGTTGTATATTTCAGAAACAGCTGCATTAGTTTGATTCCAGTTTTAACTACATCTTCAGGCTCAAACAAGCTTTTCTGCAACTGTCAGAAAGAAATTGTCCTGCTTCTTGCCACACAGCATTGAAGGACTATAATTCAACAGATAACTAAATGTATTAGAAGCTGGTTCTAGCAGACATCAGCCTACACTTAGTAAAATATGTGAAGAGTAAAGAAAGGGCACAGGATGTCAAAAGCTAAAGAGAAAGTGTAGAGAACTATTCTGGTGCATAGGCTCTTATCCTGGAGCTGTCAAATGCCGCGTTCTACCAATACTAATTCATTTTAAAAATGAGACATGAGCATCACTTGGACATTATTGTCAATAATTATTTTAAGAAGCCTAATGAATGTGTCTGTTCTGTCCATTTGTCCATGTTTCAGTACATTTGAGTGTGACTTCTCTGAAGTATTATACTATGCATAATAGAAAAGGGCGTTTGTTGTGGTCTTAGTATAAATTTGAAACTCCGAATTGCTAAAGAAAATGAGACAGAGTTTGATTGAACTCCTCCAGTTTGCGTCAAGGCAGTTCTCAGGTAAGGATTTTCCAGTGCAAGAAGCTTTGATTTGTCTTCCTGGTTGTAGCTGTCTCAGCAAGTTGGGATATTGCACTGAACTAATAATGAAAATGGCATCCCACTGGAGTCTGTCTGCTCGACTCAGCAGACACGTCCATTCCTTCAAGTCCAGTGCTTCAAATGCTTCTTTGTTGTTTTAAAATGAAACCTGCCTGCATGGTCTTCTGCACTGGAATAAATGTTAAGCTATATGGTTTTTTTTCCCCCTATTGCCAATGCTACAGACCGGCACAATTTGGAGAGCTGACGGTGGTTTCATCCCCTGAGCTAACAAAATTCACTTAGGTTTTAGAAATACTTTATTAACTGCCTCTGCAAAGCCGTGACTTTGTGACCAGAAGTAAGAAAATGCTTAAAAATGTCCTTCAGTAGAACTTGTAATGATTGTTCCCTGTGAATCACTGAAGCGTTTTATGTATTAGTGAAAGGGGAGAAATCTCCAGTTATTTCAGCCTGTTCTCCCCACTGCTGAATGATATCGCACCATAAAAAACTCCTCAAGTTATTTTGGTCTCTTTGTAGGTCCTTTCCTTATTGAACTATTGAAACTTTGAACCATTTCATGTTTGTGATGCAACTTCTTTAGAATGATGTTTAGAACAAGTTTATCACTGGGAAAAATACAGTACCGTGCTTATGATAAATGTGCACTTAGCAATCTATAGTGGCAGTTGGAGACTAGTTAAAAGGGGACAAAATTAATCATTCATTATAACTTTATTTTACAAAAATACAGGTTTTGTGGGTTTTTTTTCATACATTTCTTCGCAACGCCTGCCATCAGAATTGTTCTGTTAAAATGCTTTAAAAGAAGTATTTTAGGATTTAGGTTGTTAGACCCAATCCAAGAATCCCTCAAACTCCTTTACTACCTAGCACCTAGAATCTGGCTGTAACATTTGCTGCCTACAAACTTCCTGCTGCCTGGCATGCAACTAAAGAGGATGAAAAGTGTGCATCCAGAGAGATCCATGGCAGGATACAGCTGTCAGCAGAAGCCGTTCTTGTATTGCGTGACAAGCTTCAGACTGGCACATTAAAATGATCCGCACCAACTCCTTCAGAGACCACAAGGAAGTCGTTTTGTGTTTCAGTTACAGCCTTTTAGTTTGTGTAGATTTCCCCTGGAACATTCTTAAGCCTAAATTATTAAGGCAGAAAATGAAGTTCAGAGTTTATCCCTAACCCATTTCAGTATCCAGTTTAGGAAGCTGGCTGCTGTTCAGCAGATAGGCAAATTACCTGAACAATATAGAACTGATCTTAGATATAGAACCTGCTCTGGTATAATCCCTTTGGATACACTGATATGAAAGGAATGTGATCAGCCACACCAAGAAAGGATTTGCTGCCTTAGCATTGAATACATTTTTTGAGCACATGGTAAGGGAAAAAACACAAACATGAAGAGCCAAAGGATTGCAGTCATCATATTTTTCCAGGAAATCACTTAAACTAGTGTGAAAGAGAGTTATTCATGATGGGACTCGGGTGGAGGAAAATACACAATTATGTATTCTGCAGTAAAATCCTTTTTTTGGGCTGTCGGAGGCCATGAATGAAACATTCATACTTTCAATGAGCGTGTTGTCCCTGAAGACAGTCATGTTTTGAGCAGAATAAAAATAGGCGTTGAAAGAGTGGAAAAGAGTATTAATGTATTAAGTAAAGGAAGAAAAAAATCATTTTACAAAGCAGGCTTATTTCAAGTTTTTATTATAATACAGCTTTGGGATATTGTTTTATTGCATCTTCTGTGTGCGTGTATATGCCAGAATGGGCCCATAAAGACCTAAAATGCCATCGCTGGCTCAAAGGTCTAAAGAATGTTTTGGCAGTGAAGCCATTCTGTTCCCACAAAGGAAGCACAGAGGGAGAGAACTTACCTTGTGGATTCCTATGCCTTAAACTGAGGTGAGCTGTCTGTTCATCCTGGATGACACAGGGCACTTCTTCCCATTGTTGCCCAGACTTTGCGATGGTAAAGTCTTTGTGCTTTATTTGAGTTTGGAAACCTGGGAGACTATTTAAAAGCAGTTTCCACTGACTGTTCCTGTTGGATATTACACAGAGAAAGGATTGGGATAAAAGAGGTTAACATCAGAAACATTGCTTTTTTTGTACAAAACCCTGTTATTTAAACTGACGGTTCCATAGAGGTAAAACTATCCTGTCAGTAGCACCTGATACACAGTGCACACTATAGCTCTTTATTACATTCTTGATACAAATGATACATTAATAGTTTAAACGATTAAAACAAAATTTCATTAGCAGGAAGCAATCAGTGAAATGCATCCTCGCTTAAGTCTGCTAAATCTACTAATACTTTTTGGCTTTTAGTGTTCACTGACGCAGCAGAGTCAATTTGATGCGGCATCCAGTCCAAAAGCTTCTTAGGCTCTTCTAATCTTAAAATCATGAAATGATGCACCTACCCAGTGCGTGGCTTCATTTGAGGGTCAGGTTCCTTGCTGCAAACAAAGACCTGCTGCATGCACATGGATTTGCATCTAGAGGTTTCAATTGCTTACCAGTTAATCTAAAAATGGCATTGGTAATCTGTGTAGTGGCTGCACTCAGGCATTTGGTGAGCTGTGCAAAGAGAAAGTATGTTAATTCTCCACTTGAAAAACGATAGCAGAAGTTACACCACAGCCTCTAGCTTTATTTTGTTCTCATCTTGTCATTGCTATGCAGAGCATGGTGTGAGGGTACAGCCTGGTTTGTAAACCTGTGAGTTTATGAGCAGTTTGTAAAGTTGAACACATCTGAAAATGGTTTCTTTCCGTAACATGAGAATGTGCTGATAAAAGCATACATGTAAATTCAGCTTCTTGTCTTATTCAGTCTAACCTAGTGTGTTCTAAAAGGTTGTAAGATTCAGAGGTAGCACCACTGCCTTGTCTACTAGCCAAGAGCCAAAAAATCTGAAGTCCTGAAAACAGACATTTAAATGGACAGAGGTTCGCCGTGGATCATATTAAGCCTGAGATAAGTGTTCCACATAACTCAGTTTCAGAGAACATGGAGTATAACTGCTTTTTATTAAATTCAGTGATTTCAGTTAGAAAACTTAATGACAAAGGTTGCAGTCAGGAAAAGTTAGAGTATATTTTCTCCATCAGATAGAAAAGAGGCAATTAAGACATCATCTAGGTCAATGAATGAGTCTAGACACACTAATAGCCACCAGGGAATTAGCATCTATTCTTCCAGCTTGCATAATATGTCCAGAAATTGGTCCAAAAAGGGAAGGAATGAACTGAAAATGATGAAAGTCAATGTGCTCTATTTATAGGGGGCTGGTTTGACTGTCCTTACACACATGCTGCTTGGGCCTAAGTGAGCTTTCTGCTGCACTTTCTGTATATGGAATGAGATAGAAAAGTTGACATGATCAAATGCTTGAGCACTCACTAGGCAGAAGGAGGGTAGCACTTAGACACCAGAATGAAGATAAAACAGTTTTTAGCCTGAAATCCCTAGGAAAGACATCTTCAGTAAGTGTCCTACTAATGGAAACCAGAAGGCACGAGGCAGTGCATTAGTTCTCTTTTGGTCCCACTAGCACAGGGAATTCTCATTATTTGAGGCAGTGTGCTTGGAGAAACAAGGCAGATGCATCAGCTTCAACAGGAGTTGGCTCTAAGCACAATGCACACACAGATTATCCTATTAATTTAAACCTTATTTTGCTTTAGCCAACGTACAGGATGAGTTTAATCCATTCACATTTAAATGCCAACGTACATTTTAAACACGTTGTCTTGAATCCCTTCATAGCCTATGGAGAGAAATGGGCTCTCCTCAGGTGTGATTAATCTCATACTGATATCCATCGTTTCTAATAGGGGACCTTTCCACATGATGCAGGCAATTTACATCTGGGTGTGATAGAGCACTTCTTTTAAACAAAAGAAATGCCTGCTTCCCTCAATTGATTATAGAGCAATGATCTCAAACAGATCTGATCTCTGTAAATGTCTAAACATGTGGATGAGATAAATCCCACTGGTGTTCATTTATAAATCTGTAATCATTGGGAAACCCAACACAACCCCCCTCCTACTGTAACTTGATGAATCATCCTGCTTCAGTCAGGAAGAAGGATAACAGTTTTATTGACAAAGAAAAGTCAGCTGGAAATGAGAGAAACCAAGTCAGGTGTCACTCAGCAAAAGACCTGGATTTCTGGTTTAACAACAGTGGCCATTAGCTTAACAGATAGGAGAGCTCTGCTGACTCCGGGATTGGAGGAAGGCAAGGGGGGCATTAATATGAACATATTAACACGAATGTAAGCACTAGGCACAAGAAGCCATCACGTGTACATAAATGTGTTTTCCCCTTAAAGCAAAATAGACTTTAGTGTAAATTCCCCTCTAACAGAATGATAAACGTGTAGAGCATTACTGGAAGTAGAATTTAAATGAACAAAGTATGCCTGAAAGGAGAGTTTCCTTTGCATCCTGAGGTTTCAGTAATTCTTGTGTGAAATCAAATAGCTACCCTGAAGTAGGAATAATTTTCCACATTAAAAAGAAGACATGGGGTTTCATTTCTTTCTTCTTTTACCGTAGGCCATTTTTAAACCCATTTAACAAAGCCTCACATGTAACACCTTGCAATGAAGAGGCCAACATAAAGCATGGCAGAGCCATTTCTGTTGTACAGAAGCTAGAATGTGCATCCCCGTAAATCAGAACAGCATGTGCCAGCTGCTGTCAAAACACCACGAGTATAATGGAAGTTTGTCAGGTTTTGGTTGCCTCTTACTGCAGGAAAAATGAGCTGGTTGATGTAAAACACAGACTGTTAGAAAGTTATTTTGCAACAGTCTATGTTTATTTGGTTTAGTTTCCGTTTGCATTGAATGACTGAATACTGTTACATGGAAAGAGCCGGTATTTTGATCCACGTAGTGGGTTTTTTAGAAGGTGTAGGTCTAGCCCTGTTCATGAAGAGCATTTTTTCTTTATCAACCGTTCTAGTGAATTCGCAGTACCTTATTTGTAGATACCAGCCTCCTGTTTTGGCCCTCTATGGGGTTCAGTGATGCACTGTCTCTTCCAAAGGCAGCAAAATCATGGCAGGCAATGTCTTCCTTCAGCAGGCTGTTGGTCTAATCACTATGCTTCCATATTCCTCATGTTCAACATGTTTTATATTTATCAAATCTATTAATAACATCACTAAATGAATTTCACGATGCAGCTGTGTTTAGCAGTATGGCTGAAAGGCAATCCAGCTTTCCTGTTAGGATTTGGGGAATAATATCTTACTATGGCAGCCTTCTAATTTAGGGGCACCTCAAGTCCATGCAGTGGTGGTTTTTCTGTTGTTGGCCATGTTCTTACCTGTATTGAAGTATCAGTTGAGCATGTGCCTTGTTCTGTGGAAAGGCTTTCCTTACCCTGTTAAGCATTCTGAATGCTTAAGAACTTGAAGTTGTTCTAAACATCTTGCCAGGAAAATAGCTTAGTTTTGTCTTATTCATGACAGCACAAGTGGAATTATGAAGGAACTAAAAAGGGGCTGAATAACAGATTTAGCCAGAATTTCTTAGCAGTGTAGTATGTTCTGATTAGATTAAAGTATTAGGAAAAAAAGAAATAAAAGCTCAGAGATTTGCATATTCCTTTAATGGGTTATTTTGAGCTTTCATTGAAGCAGATACACTTCTAGCAGATTGACTTAAATGCCAGTTGGGTAATAGAGCAAGAAGCAAAGCCCTAATCTTTTTCTTTCGAGCAGAGAGTCATTTAAATCTGAAATATGACTAATTACCACAATTGAACTTGTGGAACCCCTTGCGTTTGTTCATAGACGCACTGTGTTAATGTCTCTGTGAATGGATGTAAAATCCAAACTGAAAACCCCAACCTTTGAGTACTTTTAAGACATAAATACGATCTTTGTTCTATCTCACGAATAAAAGTGAAGGAAATACCAGTGTAGAAGTAGTTTAACAGAAAAGTTTACAGTTTTTGTGGCTTTGCTACAAAAGCTTAAAGCAGTTGAAATCGTATTTGGTAAAAAAAGATGTTTTATGGAAGTTCTGTGATAAGAATGAGGTTCCATTATGCAGCAGGGAAATTAACTGTGACTTCCTGATTATAGTAATACCTGGTATTGCTATTTTCAGTAGTAATAGTGTTCGCTGTTGCTTAGAAGTATGTCCAAGAAGAAAACGTTAAAGCCCCTTTTTAGTTCTGCAGTTGCACTCTTAAGGCAGCACAGGGAAGGAAACAAATACAAAGGCACTGAAGGAAAGAACCCAGGGCTCTGCCCTCAGCAGCCTCAATGCACATTGTCAGCCCTGCACATTTTTGAGATAATAGAACACATCTTTTTCTCTTCCCCTTTTTTTTGTTACTCATCCTCAGTTTGTTCCAAGTTCTGAGTCACTTCCATAAAGCTGTTCCTAACGAGTTTTACCCAGTCAGTGAGTTTCAGAACAAATACAGCCATTGGCTTTCCAGCTGCAGAAGTTCTCACCAATCACATCTGATGTAACTCTGCAGCCTCGGTAATTCTTTTCCTAGAATTTAACAATTAGCATTTCAAAGAACAATCTTTGGCGTTAGAGGAAGGTAATGTCAAAATAAAGGAGTTGTGGATGGCTGGGGATAGGGGACAAAACCCAAAACAGGAGTTTTCCTGCCTGATCTCTGTTGTGAAGATGCTAAGCCTTTCTCAGTGATGACTGTGATGCCGTTCCACATCCCAGGTGTGCTGCTACAAGTTGAAAGCAGTCTGCTCCTGCCCTCGAGATGCTGTTCATGCAGTTGCCTGACTAATTGTCTGCGCACCAGCCCATCCAAGGGCTTTTCACTGCATCAGCATATAAGTACCAGTAATGTACCAAGGAGGGGATCCTTGACTGAATCCCTATGTGCCCACTCAGCTACAAGCACCAGTAAAAATAAGGGTCTGGTCCAGGTCAGGAATAGTCAGCTGGGGAGAGAGGCAGATAACAGAAGTGTTTCTTTAAGCAGTGATGCTGTTTTAAGCTTATGTGAAGCAGATAGGAAACTACAGACTAATGTTCCTTTCTCTAGTAGAGTATTTGACAGGTTGAGGTTGTTTAGCTTGTTTCCTTCCCATCAAGCACAGCCAGCCTGTGTCACAGGAGGATTCTTGCTGCACTGAAACTGTAGACTGTAGTTGTTACAGGTTTGCCCTCCAATTTGGAGGGATGTTTTTACCCAGACTAGTGAAAAAACTCATTTCCCAAAGAAACAATCTATGACAGGACTCTAGCTGGGGTGTTTTGTGACCAGCCCTGGCCATTTGCCTAAGACACAATTTAGTCCTATTCTAACTGAATTGATGATTGACCTATTTGCAGATTAATCATGACAGCTTTAAAGCAAAGTTCCTGCCACACTGAAACTTCTTGTTGCATCCAGGCACTAATGGAAGTTTGATTCCTTATGTAAGAGTTTGTTGATGTATGATACTATTCTGTACGTGGGATGCACTTTTTCAGCCTTTGGAGCCTGAAATTAATTCTACATGTATTACAGCGCTTCAGTGTAACTCATGTAGAACTCATCTCTTTGCATGCCAATTGGAATCCACTGGGATGTGTTATTTTGTGTTCATGTCTGTAATAGTTTCATATTGTTTACAGAGGGAACATGCAGTTTTATAGAAATCACTTGCTTTCATACAGTTTTACTGCATTATTTTACTCAACTGGCGAATGATTTAAGCACACTGCAGTGTGCAGCATTACAAGGCATATAATGATTGAAAATAAAGACTATTTTTGGCTGAAATAATGGAATATTCACAGTCAGAAATATTAAACAGCATTTAAGGAGTGTGGGAGCGATGCAATGAATGAGCTGCATTATATAAAAAGAGCATTATTCAGCCTATTGATTGGTAAGGACTTAAATCCAAATCTTGCAAGGGAAAAAGTGGCTTTTTTCTTGCTTCAAACTAGCTATGGATTAACTTCTGTTACTAAACCAAGGCCTAAGGAGAAACATTGCCCAGTGCAGACATTGATCCATTAGAACTTGCAGGCAACACTGAATGTCTGAATGTCTGAATTATGCGACTTGGGAAGCAAGAGATGCATAAACATAGATTGTAGCACTGGGGAAACTACTTAAGTGAGATGGCTTGCCACAAGCTTCCTGGATCATGTACTCTGCTCAATAAACCTTGAGGTGTTGTCACCGGTTCTCAGCTCTTACCATTTCCATCATCATTGTATGGGCATCATAGCACACAAAGAAATCTTGCCCTGTTGAAGTACATTGATTTTGATATCTATGTCTTATCTCTATATGGGCTTATGGAAACTATTCAGTGGCACTCCTTGCTCTGACTGTTTGTGTTTTGCTTGCATGCATGGACGTATGCGGTTCCATTCTTACGCCAGTGTGGTCTGGAAATGGGGATCTAACTGTCAACCAACTGCCGTGCTGCCCAGTGAATGCAGATCTGTGCTTCATCCATTATGTGTCTAGTGACACACTGCTCCCAGATGTTCCTTTGGGGCTGGATGCCAAACCGAGTGTCTGGTTTTTGTTGGTTGGGGTTTCTGCCTCTTCCCCCTACACCTCTGACTCACTAGAGTGCTGGGAGTGTTGCAGTTATACAGGTTAATATTAAATTTATTTAATATATTGACAATATAAATTATATTTCTGGCCTGTACTTAATTCTTCCTGGGGAAAAATAAGTCTGTTTTAGCTCATCCATATCACTGGTGGGGTGATCTATACTACGCCTCTAGCAGTGAATTGTCTTTTAGAATGGATAGATCCACCAATACTTTTGCTAGATTTGGAATAACACAGCATCCCAGGTAGCTATAAGCACATTGCACACACTTTGTAAAAGCCTGGTTTCTAATGATGTTAAATGCTTATTATAAAAATGCTGAATCGCTTTGTTGCGCTGTATATAAGAAGGGGGACAGTTAGGGAGGGAAAATAGTTATTATTTATGTCAGAAAATCTTTAAAGCTCAAAAGAAAGTGGTTTCAGCGGTTTCTTCTCAAGGAATATTCATAAAGGCTTTATTATTTTTTAACACACATGAAAAAGAGATTTATTATTTTACCTATTAATCTGTGCTTCTAAAACCTGTCAACCAAAAGCTCAAATCTTGGTGGTTGTTTTCCGTAACAAGTTGCAGATTTGATGTGCAATTACAGAAAGCTTTAATTCTTTCCAGTGGCCTTTATGATCTCTTCTAAAGTGCTGATATGTCCTACAGTAAAGCCTTGAATAAAAACAGGCTGAAAAGACAGCAATGACAGAAATTGATTTGCTTCACTTCTGGACTGCAGACCCTTTATGCATGTTCCATGGCAGGTAGGAATGAGTTGCAGTCTCTGAGGGGGTTTTTTTGGGTTTGAGTCAGGGTTTGCTGAATTCCACTCCCTTGCTGCTGCTTGAAAGTTCTTGGCCTGTTGTAAGCAGTATTCTGGGATGAATCTCAGCTAACACATCACTGACAGCCCTGCCTCATTTTTTCACTTGAGCTAATGTATTGCTTTTAGTAAATATATGGGATAGGAAATAGTGTTTATCTTTCCACATCATGAGAATGCGACTCATTCTGTCTGACAGAAAGCAAGAAATACTGCTTCTATTGCTGCTTCAGGGTGCCAGGAAAAACCGCACAAATCTGTCATGACCATACAGTGGAAAATGCCTGTGTGCTACTTTCAGAGTCAAGGTTCCATATGACTTAATAACAAGAATAGCCATTATTCTAAGAACTTAGAACTCAAACATAGGTTAAATTTTGGGGAGCATTTTAAGATAAAGGTTAAAGGCTAGGAATGTTGTCTATACTTGAAAAATGATTTGAAATCTTTGTCAGCCACCTAGATAAACTGAAGAAATCTCAGCTCTTTGACTTAACTATGCAAGATGGATTGCATTTTAACATTCATAGAGGGTGTTATCTCGTCTGCTTTATCTAGTATAAATCCGGCATGAATCTAGGCTGCTGTGGTGGTCTTGTAGTTCTATTTTTGTGCTACATGAACTTTCATGCTCTGTGTATTGAGCTAGCTCGGGGAATTGGTCCAGCTAAAACCCAGCCTTGCCAAAAAAAATTGACTGCGTAAATGTTAAGACATAGAAGCAAGTGGATGGGGCCACTGGTTTTGACAGCAATGTGCCATATGTCAAATTAAAGTGGTCACTTAACCATGACTTAGGAAATCATCACTATGTCAGCTCCGCATGCTGATGCGGTGTTTCCCTGAGAGTGAGAATGTTTCAGCTGGCAAAGCACTAGGAACCAAGATGGGTAAGCTAAGGAGGGCTGTATGTGAAAGCCTAATGCTGAATTAGCAGACTGGTTGGGGTACAATTAGTTAAGTCTTCCCGATTCATGCTCAGAATATACCTTTAAAAGTTACAGTGACTGTATGGTGACACATTCCACTGCCTCTTGCCATACCGGTTTTCTTGTTGCAAATCTCCTATCTCAACTACTTCTTTGTTTCGGTTATTTTCTTCTTTAAATGTCTTACTGCAAATGTAAATAATTCATTCGTAATTAAATGACATGTTTCCATGGTTTCATATTTAGCTATGTATATACTGCCTACTTCTGAGTCCGCAGGTATTTCCTATAAATGCCACTTTTGCTATTTGGAATGAATGACTATAACTTTTGTTATTCACTCAACCATGTAATTTTGATATCTGCCAAACCTTAGAAATTAATCTGCCTGTTATGAGTAAGCAATGTACCCTTCTAACATACTGCAGATAAAAACCGTCTTCTGCCTATTGGCTTCTCTGTGTGTATGTTGTCTTACGTGGGCAATAAACTTCTAACTAATTAGGGATGTAGTGCAGAGCTTTGGTTTTTTGTATGTTGTTTTTCTTCCTGAGAACTTGGAGTTACTTTGGGAAGAAACTATCTTTTCAGTGATTGATGAGCTCAATTGATTGAGCTCAATTGATAAGCTCGATTGACGAAAGTGATACTGACATTTCTAGCAGATGACCCTTTAATAAGATGTATGTAATCGGATAAGAGTTGCAAGAAACATTGGAATTGTGATTGTGTGAAAGTTCATATCAAAGAATTCTATCATCTTTTTAGTGACTTTTGCATATGTAAGTAAATGCAGAATTATGTGATTGTCCCGGTTATATTGGCAATTGTGAAACAATTCTCTTACCAGGGTTGTGCCCGAACAGGTACCATGGGAGGTTTATTTCTTGCAGTTTAGTACTTGGGATATGGCTCTGTTCATATTTCAAACAGCTTGTTCAGTGTCATCCTGGCCTCACTTCTTCCCATCATGAAGAAAATAAATACTGTCTTTTGGCAACAGTGGGATTAGTGCGTGGATTGAGTTTACTGGCAAATAAGGCTCATTAGTTTCATTAGTATGTGTAAGGTTTCTCAAACACAACTGAAAGCCTAGACTTAAATCCAAAATATACTAAAATACCTAATGTGCAGCTCTTGGCATTCAGATCTGGCATTTCACTTGTTGTATTTATTGTGTCCATACAAATCACACTGAAAGAAGGAAATGTTTTGGTTTGCAGCCACCACTAGCTTGGTATCATTAAATTATGAAGTAGAGTGCGGAGCAAAACAAGCTATAACATTAGTACTGAAATATCCTAAACTATTTCTAAACTGGTAAAACCTCACAGCTGTACGAGCATGCCTTCTGTATTCCATCAGTTTTCCATGCTTCCATGCTTACTGTGGAGCATGGCCCAGGCTGTGTTAAATTGACCATGGAGGTGATTTAATGCGAGATGAAAGATTAAGGAATCACATAAATCTCCCAGACGTTTGTCTTTGGTGCATTACGCACCTCGTGACTGAACAATCAAGTTTTCAGCTTGGTTGGCAGCGAGGAGCAGCTCTGCCCACAGCAGCTTCCAGAGCTGGCGCTCCCTCAAGCCGGCCCTGGGCTTGGTGGTTAGAGGCAGAATGGGAAGAATGTGGCTTGGGATGGCAGCTGGGCTTGTAAAAGCAAAGCCATTGTGATTGCTCTTGGTGTTGGAGGAGCTTTACTCATTGAGGACCTTGTTCTTTTTTCATGCTAGATGTGATGCTCATGTCCTGTAGGCAGTCACCATGATTTTCCAAAACCTCTGTTTTCTCCTGGCTCCAGGATTCCAGCTGTATTAGAAAACAAAATCCAACAACTGCATTCCCGAGATGGGTTTCGTCTTGTATCCCATTGTTTCCTAGGCTTAAATGTGTACAGCCTGTGCTGCTCCGCAGTGCTGCCTCTCGTGGCCCTTTATTTTTGCAGTAGGTAATACATCAAACTGGAGATAGCAGCTTCGTTTAAGACATCCCAGTTCTGCAGTTAGGGTCACTGCAGAGTTAGTTGGAAAAATGAGGAGCTAATGTTCAGTGCTTTCATATTGTGTCAGGTCTTTAATTGAAAGAGCTGTGCTGTTCCTTGCTGATATGTGCTTGTACACAGCTCCAAAGCAGGTTGCAGCAAACACCCAGAGTGTCTTTTGTTGCTGGCATACAACATGTTAAGATCAGCAGTTTTTAGACTAAAGAGAATTCCAACTCCAGAAGCGATGTAAAAAGGCTGATTGTGGGTCATCTCTTTTGCTGTTACAAGTTCTTGAAATAGCTGTTCCAGCACTGGTTTTGACAGATGACTTCTGGGTTATTATTCACTTATAAAATGGGACACCTCAAAGCAGAGAGATTAATAGCTTGTGGAATTTGAGCAAAGACTTTACATAGAAATGGTGATCTCTGTCTTTTAAAAAGTGTGTAATTAACAAGTAGATAGTGTTGAATGTTTCATATTTCATTAAATACTTCAGTACTTTAAAGCTCTTCCTCAGTTTTGCAAGCATTGCACTGCAGTTCTAGGGGAAAAAACAATACTATGAACCTTCTTTTCCCTGTAATCGAAGACAGAAATGGCGAATGGGGTATGTATCTGAATATAGTGTTCAGGCAAACCTGAATGTGTTGGTTACTTTACTAAACGCAGCCTGTTTGCAGTGTGTGACATGTCACTGTAGGTGTATAGATATAGTTTTACCCCACAGAACTACCAGGTCTGCCAAAGTTGTTTGGGTAGATGAAGATACCTTTGCATTCTCTGCCAGGCATACAGGCTGTATTTGCATGCTGTTGTAGTTCTGGCAAAGCCAGCTTACCAGCAGCATCCATCTGCTTTATGCTTAGTGTAAAGGAGTTAATGACCTGAGTAGTTAAGACTGTGCGGACGATCTGTGTAATCCTTTCACACAAATAAGATGATGTTGCACTTAACCATTACTTTCTCTTTTAAAAATACATAGTAGAGATCTTACTGGTGTCCTCCCCCCAGCCTGTTTAGCCTGATTGAACTTGTCAGAATTGACAACCTGTGCAGCAAGGTCAGATGGATGAGGATGCACAAACCAATTACTGAGTGCTAGACTTGGCGCTTAGAAGTAGGAATCGGCCCTAATTTATCAGTATTGATTTTGTGTAGTCTCTGTACTTTGACTTCAGGATAGGTGTTTGCTGCTTTAAGCAGGTAGTTTGGGTTCTGCAAAAACAGCAATGGAAATAAAGATGACCCATGAAGCAAGCAGTGTGTAGCGCTATGCAGATTAGTGTCATGAAGGTGCTGTGTGGCCTCATGCTGTTACAAAAGAGCTTTAAGTAGCTTAGTAACAGGTTAAGGTGATGGGAGAGACAGTTTCTTATTAACCATGTTATCCTGGAACAGGCTGTATCTCACTGTGCTGCAGGCTGTTTCAGTGAGAAGAGTTGTAAATGCCAAGTGGGAAGATAGCATATAGCAGTTGTAAGTGTTAGCCTGGGCACTCTCTTGAGATAGCACTCTCTTCTAGATGGGGGGAAACAGTGGCAGAAAAACTAGCTGATGTGTTATAAATTATATATGTTGAAAAAGTTAGAAATGGAATTCTAACAGAATTCCCTGTGGATTCAGTATGCTCATAGCAGTCAAGGTAGTGCTCCTTCTGACTTGTGTTTGGTTTAGAATCTGCAGCCTTGAAAGGGATTTCCATTATTTCCTCGCAGGTTATAATCATATTCAGAAAAGGAGAAAGACAGGTTTTACTAAATCCTGTTCCTTATTTGCTACTCTTCTTGCTCTGGAAATATTTCCTGTTCCTGAGTTTAATCTATTCCTAGTAAATTTATTTAAACAGTAATGCTTATTTAAATAACATGTAGTTGGTATTTAAATGATTTGTCTATTTTGAAGTAGTACCCTATTTCCGTTTAATGTAATTGCTGTATTTAATCTTAGACTGAACTAATGCGTGCCATGTGCCAAATTCATTCATTGCTTGGTGTCGTGCAGAAGACACAAGACAGCCAGTAATATGGGCCCCTTGGGGAAATTCTGTGGCCTCACTGGAAATGCAAAGTATGTGAAACAGCAACATAAAATTACGCCTTGCTCCAAGCTACTGTAGAGGCCCTTGAAGTTCTCCAGTGTACTCTGAGGGTAGTGGTAGTGATTTTCATGCCTATTATACTTACATTGCATCTCCATAGTCCAAAATCAATTCTTATTCAAAACCCAACAGCAAATATTGAGTGTACACAAGAGTTATTTCCCTGTTGTGGCCAACCGGACCGCTTCTACTGCTTTCTTGGGAAGAAACACTACTAGAAACAGATGATGGAGGCAAGAACAGGTATAGCTGTTGTTGTTGTGAACTAATAATGTTGTAACAGTGGAGCCACAGCTTTAAAGTTTGTTCAGATAGGAAGCTAATAAGTTATTTTTATGGTAGTTAAAGTTTTATAAATTCATCATTAAAATTGAGAGAATGCTCTTGAGTATTAAAAAACAAGTCAAAGATGACTTGGAAAAACCTCACTAATTTCTCTATAGCAAATACCTGGCAGTTCAGTTTGACTCTTAGAAATGAATCCCCTTTGCCCTTTAGGTTTGCACCTTAATTTGGTTTACTTGAATAGATAGTGTGGTAGCAATATTCGTATCTGTTTGGAAGAGCTCATCTGACCTGCTGCTTCCCTCCCAGCATATAAAAATGTATAAAAATGATACTTTTTTTGAAAGTATCTGTTGGACTTTTCTAATAACTTCAAATTATAAAGTCTGCGACTTTTGACTTGATATTTTTGCCCCTGCACTTTAGTATGTGCGTGGTAGTGGAGCCCTTCAGACATATGCCTAAAGGATGTGTGAGTGACTGGGGCTCCACAATGGGTTTTCTCCCTTATAGATCGTCTAATAGAGAAGATTGCTTCTGTTATTTATTATTGTAGTATTTCATTTCTCTCATCAGTCTCATGTCGTATCTGAAAGCTACAACTAACTGTTTTTCAACAGATAACTCTCACCCAGCAATATATATCATGATAACCTTCGCACATCACAATTGAGAAAGCAGTTGGAAAGCAGTGCCTTGTAACTCTGACTGATGACAGTATATATATTATTAACATGTTTTTCTCAGTATTTTGCATGCACAGAGAAGTGTTGGATAGAATGAATTGCCCTCCCATTGCATATCATAAATCCCAGATACCATGTAGTGCATCTCCTGCTTGTTTGCTTTGAGAATACACTGAGTTCTCTATGCCGCATTCTTCCTTGTTTTCGTGTTGCCCATTTAGCATTCTCTGCTCTCTGCAGCATTGCTGGGAGGATGGAGGGCAAGAGATCAGCGTGCTGGTGGAGAACTAGCAGCTACCCTGGTTTTGCAACACAAGGCCTGTTTTGTTCTCTCCCTTCCTCCCCATGCCCCCTCCCTGGGCTGCTGAGAGATTATTTGTCTCTAGCAAGCCCAGAGCTGGAAAGGATGGATGTCTGCAACCATATTGTATATACCACAGATCAAAATCACACTGTCAAAACATGAAAATACCTCAATAATTTTCTTCTTCATTGTAACTGTCAGCCTCAAGATGCCACTTGCTCTCGAGCTACTCTGCATAATGTGTGCCAGCTCACTTCTACTTACACTCTTGTTAAAATGTAAAGCAACAAATTCCCTGGCACTCTCTGCAAAGCAGAGTAATAACTTTCATTACAAGAAGGTGGTGAACATAATGTGACTTCTTAACAGCTGCAGTAAGTGATGTGAAGCTATTAACATCTTTTCAAAACAAGTAACAAGTGAGGGGTTATTTTTCATCTCTATTCCTGAAAAAAACGGCGTGTTATTTTAAGCAGATAACATTTTATTTGCACTTCTATGCATTAAGGATTTTTTACGTGAATTCTCTAGCTCAGTATTGCCTTGTGAAAGTAAGAAAACTTTGATGCTGAAATACACTCTAATGGCTGAATTCAAAATGAGAGTTTGGGTGTTAAATTTTATGCATGGAAATGGGTGCTAAGGAGGGATTTTCAGTTCACCCTTACTCTTTTCCCTTCAGATTTATGCTTCCATGGGAGGTGCTCATTCCATTGTTTATTTTTGTGTCAGTCTATTTGGGCATTCTCAAAAGGTGAGATAAGTCTGATGCTTTTGAATTGCTCACTAAGGAAACAAGTTCTTTGGAGAGAGTTAACCCATTGCAAATAGAAATAGGCAATAAAGGCAAAAGAATTGAGACTGCACATGTCAATGTGCACACAACAGTCAGTCTGTTGGCTGAACAGAAAGGCTTTTAAAAGTTCAGTAGTCAGTACCGATAACTGAAACCTTAGTGACTTTTTTGAGGTGTATCTACAAGTCCAAAAGCACGAATACTGTCTGGTCTGTGTGTTTTTGCAGCTGAACTGGAGTTTCCATTGTGATGTGATTAGCATTGTTTTCATGGAGCTAAAGTTCATAACCATGGTCTGAGGCTGTAGCAAAGAGTGGCGCTGGTTTTCCTCCGTATCTATCCTGACGCTTAGAATATATCATATTAAAAACAAGGGTGACATTTTCTCTAGCTAAATGCATTTTTTAACATGCTGTGTGAGGCTGTCAGCTCAGAGGTGGGATGTGATTATGCTATTTCATAAATACTGCCCAAAATAGATGCCCAAAAATGCAGAGTTCTTGTAACACAGACTCTTGCTGAATAAAGGCAGAGTTGGAGTAGCCAGTCTAAGATCCTAATTTGAAAGGCAAGCATTGGTAAAGCAGCTCAATCCTACAACTTCCCAGAAGTGTTTCTAAGATCTTTTGAATATGTTGTCATTTGCAACTGTATGATCACTGCCTACAAAAGTAACGAGTTAACTTTTTTGTTCCCTGAAGGATGTAATGAGGATATTGGGGTTTTTGCATATGATTTATTCAGGCTTTTGTCTTCAAGAGGGGAAGGTTTGGAACCAAAAATACAATTTGGAAGTGAAACGTTTTTCAGCTGCAAGTAGTATTAATAGTAATTGCCACTTAGTGATCTTCCAGTTGGTAGAAACAAACCATGGAAATGATAATTGTAGGATTCATTGGGGTTGAGATTGATGAACAAACTAGACAACCAAGTGGGCAGCATACATTGAGCCAGAGCTCTGGCTCATGTGGAGGCAGCAGAGCTTATCTGAAATCAGTAGAGCAAAGCCCATTTTATTCCATTTGCCCAAAGAATTAACATATGCCGTGTCAGAAATAGAACAGTTGGAAACAATTGCTGCATGGGATGAGGCTGAAAAATAGCTGGAGAAAGATACGAGGGTGATTAGACTGCTTTAAAGCCAGACGGCTGACTTAAGGATGTAAATGAGGCCAGTCTGGCATTATGGAGGAGTCATCGTTGTGTGCTGCAATGACATGAAGCTGCACTTGATAACATCTTTCTCAGCTCTCTTGATTAGGTGAAAGAAATTTGTATACATATTAAATGGGGAAAAAAACCTGTTAAAGATGCCTCAGGAAATGAGTTGTTGGGAAAAACTGAGATAATTTAATTTGGTTTCCACTGAAGTTGAGGAAATTCAGTGTTTGCAAGGGCCATTCGAATGAAATCTGTTTTATTCTTCAGAAGCATCCTTTGAAATAGTGTATTTTTATGTATTGGAAATGCAAAATTTGAAGTCTTTAGGGAATGTGTTATATGTAAAGAAATAGTGAATTACTTTTGAATCATTTCATTATCATCTCCTGACTCATTGCTTGCTGGTGTGTATTTGTTTCAAGGTTTGCACAGTCTCAAATGTAAATTGTTCTGTTTTGTTAAAACATGGAGCAATTCTGGAATAGCTGAACTAAGCTTAATATTAAAAATAACCTGTAGTGAGGGTAAAAAGCCAAAACCACCTGCTTCCCAAAGTAAGCACACTCAAGAACAATCAAATTGTTGTTCTTATGTGGTTTGGGGGGACACGCATGACCTGTGTCGTTTGACAACCTATAGCCTTGTTCACATGAGATAATGAAATTAAAAGAAGCTTTCCTTATCTCAGAAAGAAAAATTTCTTTCAGATCATAAATGTTAAATGGGAGCCATGTTGTAATCGGGAGCTCATTTTCTTTACCCATTATCTCCTGCTGTTCTGTGATACGAGAACACTTCGTTCTCCACAGAAGTCTCCAGACTTTGCTTTCTCACAGAAGTAATTAAGTAGTAAAGACATAGGATGTCGTAGACCTCTTCACCAAGGCATACAGGTGAATGCATCCCGTACTCAAGCATGGGTTTCATTCCTTATTTATGCCTTCTGCTCTTGCCTGCATACACTTTGGCAGTTCTTGTTACACGTATGGATTTAGACTCAGGAAACTTGGCTTTATGGACTTGTTCATCCCACAGTGTATTTTAACACTATGGGCTCTGTTAAATATTCATTGTTGTATGAAGTCTTGATTTTTCTAATGTCCATCTTTAATGATATTGTTTACTTAATGTCTGCCTTTCTTATGTGTCTTTATTTAATATTAGGCTCTGCTTTCTTTCACTGATTTACAGGTGAAATATTTGACTACAAGTTTTATTTCCACTGTTGTTATATTTGTTACAATAGGAAAAAAATTAACATATGTCATTCTAACTGTTGGTTTCCCTTTTCTTACCAGTTTGCTGCTTTGTGGTTCATAAGAGATGCCATGAGTTTGTTACCTTCTCTTGTCCTGGGGCTGACAAGGGACCTGATACTGATGTAAGTACATTAACATTTAATATGTTGCTTTTACACAGTTTTATGTTGTTTACACCTAACTGTGAGAATTAATTATAAGCACTATCAATAGTCTCTTTATGATAAATATTCACTTCAGAACTTTTAAAACCCACTTGGACTACAAATATCTATCATAAAGAGCCTGTTGATACTCTTTGTATCCACGTTATCTCAAGGTACGTCTTCAGAGTTGACCCTGGTCCTTGTCATTTGCGCACAATGATCTATAGCTCCAATGAGATGCCAGTTTAATCGTGATCCAAGTGACTTACCCGAGATAGGTTTTTGAAGCCATTACATTCATGCTTGAGCAGCTCATATTCCAGTCAGGATACACTCATTCTATCTTGCTCTGTCAATACTTCTACATGCACGTAGCATTTTTGGTCAACAGCCGGTTTTTACTTCGAGCACATCTGCTTACATGGTGAGACCCATGTACTAGAATTGTGTGTCACCCTGCTGAAATAATAAACTAATCTTGTTTGTTCACATAAAAATAACATTCATTTGGGGTTTATAAATTCTGCTTTACAGTGAAGTAATTTAACATCTGCTTATGGGAACAATGCATTCCAAGAGTTCTTTGTCTGAATGGCTCTGTTTTGTTTCTTACAACATATTCATGCCCTAGATTGTAGGCTATTATCTCCTTTGACGAAATGCACCAGAAGACTTTTCTTGCTAGGTTTTAATGAGCTCCTCATGAATTGTTTTAATATGCCAGCCATAAGATCAATGAACAATACATGGGCAGAAGCCACAAGGGGTGTTGGAAAATTTGGGATGTTAAAAAGTTTTCTTGTTTTTACATTTAAATACAGTTTTTACTGCTGATTGACACCTTTAGTGGTGACACACGAATAGATCTTCTGCACCTATTATGGATGGTTTGACTTTTGAAAGTGTTCTTGATTATTTTTCATTTGAAAAGTGACTTCTTTAGGGTTTTTTCCCAAAGTTCATAAATGAGAACAAACGTGAGTGAGAGCATTTAATTTTATCGAGAATCAATTCATGGCTATAGTGTCTGTTGTGTGGCAGGTTGTTAATAGTCCTTAATGTTGCTGACTGCATCTCATGATTTATTTTTTGGGGCCTTGGTGATTAAATAAATCAGTCTAATGCCTTCTTTTGGTATTTGGGTTACCAAATGATCATTTTCACTATTTACACAGAAGCAATATCTCAAAACCACTTTGAGGATTAAAAACAAACAGAAAATAAATACGGTTTATTAAAATTTGCTGCATTAGTGGGTGCTATTGCACGAAGGGGATTTTAGAATGTTATACTTTAATTCACTGAAATGTTTGACTGTAATGTCTGCCCTTTTACAGTTCAGTAACTTATCCCTATCTGAGTTACGGGAAGCTTTGTTCTGAAATGCAGTGTGTTAAAAAAGCTGATCATAATATTTAGCAGATTTTTAGATGTAAAAAAAGTCCTTTTCTAAATCATTTCATGCAGGTGCACAATTAATTTGCATACTCACATTCTCCAGTGCTTTTGCCTGATGTAACCTTTCCATTAATTTTAAGAGTAATACTGTCATTAATAAAATGAAAATTCCCAGAGTAATAATTATAAATTATATGTTATAATATTTATTACATGTTATAAAAATGTTAAGTCAGCATGCACTGCACATTTAGCATAAATGAGGCAATCCTTGCAAATACACGTTTAGAATAGCTATCACTTAAATTTGTTGTATTTACTAAGGAGAATCCAGAGTCTGGCAGTCAGATGCCCTGCAATGGGTGATGGTCAAGGTTAGACTGCAAAACAATAGATGAAGCATTTCCCACTCGGAAGCCAAACTGTCTTTCACAGCCAAGGGAGGTGTTTCCTGCAGGCAGCTCTTGCAGGTGAGTGTTCCCAGTCCTCCCTGCTGAGGTCAGAGGTATCTGGGACACGATGGAAGGGACTTATTTATAGAGGTGTCTTGAGGCGCGATAGTCTGGCGCTGACACTGCCTGCCCCGGGGCACGGCAGGGCTCTATGGTGGGGTTATTAGTCAGTTGGGAAGGGGAAAAACCCCTTAATTTTTAGACATTTCATTCTGGTATCCATGAAATCTAAACCTGTGCCCGTGGCTGAAGGGCAAGGTCAAAATATGTCCTTAAAATAATGCTCTTTTGAAAGAGAGAATTGAGATACTTTAAATTGTGTACAGAGAGATTTGTGTCACTGATTTTCAAAACTCTTGTTTTCTGGCTGCAGCAGTCTCCTGCAGAAAGGGGAGCTCCACTGACAGCTTCAATAAACTCTAAATATCTTTAACATCTGTAATAAAAGTTGTTTTTTAACTTCTAGATATATAAATACAGTCATTCAGGAAACAAAAGGGGCTTCTGCTAACCGCAGACCTTTTCTTATTCTCTAGGCTTTCCTATATATCAAGTATTTAATAAACTGACTACTCAGTTGTATAGAAGTCCTGTGGTCTGTATCATGCTAAAAATAGTGTACACATATTGTCTCCTCGTGTAACAGTTTTATTTGCTGCAGGATTCTATTGCTGTAGAAAAGGGAATCTATTACTTTTATTCCTTCAAAATCAAATGCCTTAATAAAGGTGAATGTAAAAGAGACAAAAGCTTAAAATCACCTTGGTTTTGCTTGATTCAGATTAGCTGAAATACGAGGTTGAAAGGTCTGTGTTTGTGCCAGAAGGAAAATAATACTTGCAAATAAAGTGGTCGTCCTTGACTAGCACTGAAATGATGGTGTCTGGGGAGCAATATCCTGTTTCAGATGAAATAAGGATTCACACAACCAAAAAATGTTATGTTTCCTTTATAGTTGGCAGGGTGTTATTTTGCTGCTATTTGATGTCTCTCTGTAGTTTGAGTGGAGATTTTTCATCTCCTCTTCATGGCCAACTCTTTTATGGTGATGCTATTGAGTACAATTTAACAGCTCCTGCTGCTATTATACTCTAAAGTTACACAAAGCATCATCTCTAATTTAGCTGCTTGCTTTTGGGAGATTGCTTGGTGTTCATAAAAAAACTATTTTAAGTTGTTGATTAAATGCTTTAAAACTTGAGGAAATTACTATAAAAATCTAAGAGCAACCTCAGAAATTGACTGCTGCTTTGTTAAGATGTGTTTAATGGTAAGGAGTAACTTGTCAGGTTTCTTTCAGAAAGGATACTTGAAAATTGAGAGTTAAATCTGTGTTCCCTTTGTTAATGGAATATAGTGACCAGAAAGTGTTTCAGACTGCATGGGATTTGTTAAAATGTTCCCAATTCCATATCCCATAGAATTAAAGAAAAAATCACCATTGATTTAAAAAGTGAAAAGAACCTAAATGAGAGGAAGTGACTGTACAGTCCGGGGGGTTAAATCTGACTTTGCTACTCAAAATTGCAGTAAGCTTTTAGTATTTAAGCACCTAGAAGAGAATCAATTGATAAGATACAGGTGTATCTTATGTATATTATGTATATAGATGTATATTATAGACTCATAGAATCATTTAGGTTGGAAAGGATCTTAAGATTGAGTACAACTGTGAGCAACCAAGGAGGGGGAATATTATTGCTAATCTGAATTTTGGATAATAGGCAGCCTTGTCCTAGAAATATCTTCTTTTAATTAAAATAAAACCCTTCTCACTTCATCACAGAAGATACACAAAGGCAGGAAGATCTGGCAAGATACAGCTTACTGCTTGCCAGATTAGCAATATACTCGCTTGAATTCATAGAGGCTGTATGAGTTCCTTGAAGCGATTCTTAAACAGCTCTGATGCAATAAATGCATTAGTTTTTCATTGTCTACCCTAAACAAAGAGAATATAGAGCCCCCTCAATTTAAAAGTGGAGATACCAACTCAATGTGTTTGTGTGTCTGTTTTCTAATTAACTCATTAATCACACTGGCTGTGTTTACAATGGGCATTATTAGATGGGGATGGTAGGTAATATTCTTAATACAAACCAATCACAAAGCAAAAATACTTTTGTCAAAATATGCTGTTCCTTACTATATAACTACTCCCCCTTCCCAAAAACCTAGTTCTAGGTCCCTAAAATGAACAAGATCACAGTCGATGCAGTGCTTTAAAACGTATATTGCAGAACAGCGAGGATATTTTTATTACCTGGACTTCTGAATCTCTGCAGTGTCCAAAGTAGTTTATGGAGAAATAAAGGTTTCATGCTTATGGTTTTGACCTCAAGGCCCTAAAAATTAACTACAGGGAGAAAAAAAAATAGCTTTTACAACGTTTATAATTTATTTAAATAGTTCTTAAATGGTGCTGGGCACAGCTGTAATGGCTCAGTAGGAAATGTGGGCAGTTGAGTATATTGACAATGAAATTTCACTTTGAACAGAATCAGTCCTGAGGTAAGACTCCTTCTAATGGAAGAGAGAGAATTACAGAAGGAAATCTGCCACGAAGGGCTCTGTGTATATGGAGTAGATATTCTGCCATCAATTGCTCTTAAACTGCAGCAGCATCTTACGGCCCTTGACATTCCTCTCCCCCTGCTGGGTACTTCAGAACCCAAGTGCTATTTTCCCCACCCATCTCAAACAATGAAATCCAGCCATATGTCACCCTCTCCACCTTCTGTTCATCACCCGTTGGCAGGCACTGCCTGTGTCAGAGCTTTGCTGCTCACCTGCCTGTGGGAGTTTTACCACCACTTGGTACCCAGGCACAGCTTATCCGTTGTTCAACTGTTCAGTGCCCTCCAGAGACAGGTTTTAATTGCTCTTAGCTGCCTGTACAGAGGTGTTCATTGCATTGCTCACCTGAATGCCTTCGTTTAAATAGCTGGAAGCAGCTTCTGCTTGAAAGCTATTCGTGTACTGGAACTTATTTTATCATCCACTGAGATATACCTTCTATTTCCTAAATTAAAGTTCAGGGTACTTTTGTGGCAGCTAAAACAGCTTTTGAGCTGGAGTGAATGATCCTCAAGAAACAGAATTAAATTGCAAAGGAACAGGTTCACAAACTTTTATCACTACTCCTTCCTACATAATTCCTACTCCTTCCCTCTGCCTACGGCACAATCCCGGGATTGACTCTCGTAGTTTGTCCATCTGCAGAAGATGCATGGAATAATTTTACTGCAGTATTGCCAAGAGCTGTGTGAATCCTCTCTTATACACCCCCCACTTGTAGGAAATATGTGACGGGTGACTGCCTACACACAGCGTGTGACTCCAGTGGCACATCTACGGAGGTCTTCCATTGCAGCCTTGCCTTCTTTCAGCTCATGGAGCTTGGACCTGAGACACACAGGGCATGTAGTTTAACTAGTTTTTATTCTAGTCTGTGAGCTTTGAAAGCCCATAGCTTTTCAAAGCTTTTTATTTATAAAGAATATTGTTATTTTCCCAATGCAGAACAATGCAGAATAACTGCATCATAAAAAATAGAATTTATATTTTCATTTTCTATGCTTTTGCTGTGCATTATGCAGTATAACACATACATCCTCGTAAGAGTTAATAGCTAAACAGAGGCAGTACTGCTGAGAGGGTTAGGAAATATATATAAATGATGGCTCTAAAAATATCAGTGATTTTCATACGTTAGCACTGGAGAACAATTAGGCAGTGATATTATAAAAGGAGAACTCTCAGCAAAGTTATTCCCAATAGTAGAAAGAAATCTTGTTGATAGGGTTGCATTTTAGTGGCCATAACTACAACTGATGAAGCAATCTGCTGGGTGCTGGTTTCGCAATCAAAACTTTCTGTAATTCCCCAGATTGAAGTTGACATTATTCCTTATTTTCCAATTGTTAGCTCTGCAGTTTGAGTTGAATTTGATTATTTCCTTGTCATCTTATATTTACTCTTTATAAATATGATGACATGATATTGGGGTTTAAGGGGGAAGAGTGCTTAAGACTTTCTTTGTGCATGAGATGTCACATGTAAAAGGTACCATGGACATTTCTAGCAGTACCATCCCCACAATCATGTGGGGGTTCTTTAAGAAAAAGCCTAATTACGGCACACTGAACTTAGTAGCCCAAGGGAACATACACAGACCACTGAGAAAACCTTGCAGAATGCCACATGCGTTTAGCACGGGCTGTTTTCTGAGGTGGCAGCTCTTACACCAAAATTAGATGAAATCTCAATTTGGAATAAAACGAGTGGGCTGCTTTGAAAAGCACTGTGGATCCCATCTGCCACAAATAATTCTCAAATGTGTCACCAGAGAGCATACCCATCTTTGTAAATTATTGGTAGCTGTTTCCTTGGGGTGCTGGCAGAACTGTGCTGATCGCTGCTGACTTAAACTGCTACAGCCTCAGTTTCTTAATATAAAGCAACCAGCTCCAGGAAACCACCCATGGCGCTGAGGGGAAAAGAACAACTTGTGCTTTGCAGGAGAGAACAAGTTTCTTTTATCAAGGTGTTTTGACCCTGGAAAAGAGAGATGACAGAGGAAGAACAGGGAGGGGAGGTTTGAGACGCATTATGTCTGGCCAGGAGAGTAGCCGTCATCCTTTTCCATTTGTGTTCCGTTTATCTGGTCCTGGTGAGGCATCTGGGTAGCTTTAATTAAACAAGAGCAGTTTGGTTTCATTCTTGGACATGCTTTTGTTACCTCGTTTGTTTCCTCTTAATTTTTGCTGTTGTTGGGGTGATGCTCTTAAGAGATCCAAGTAGTTCATAGACATTTCTTCAGCTTTTGGAAAAGATTGGATTTATCATGAAACATCCAGTGATCTCAGGGCCTGTTTATTAGATGGCATTATTGTCACCAAATATGTTCTTATTTTTACATTTGGATTTTCTATAACAGCCTGATGAAACTGTATGCACACAGATCTTAAACCAACTGCATATTACCTGCCCTGAAAAAACAAATCATCATGCTTCTGTGGCAATAACATCACGGCAATCAGGATTCCTTCTGTAATTTGATTTCCACTATTCCCTTGCAAATAAATAAGCTGTAGCGTGGCCCATGTAATTAATGAAACTTAATCCTTAAGTACCAGTGATCATAGGCTGAGCTCATAAACTAAAAGCAAAAGCGTGTAATAAATTCTGTTAATGAGAACTTAATAGAGAAAAGAGTCACTGATTGATTTATCCTTTCTTCTTTCTGTCCCCCCGAGAAGGTACCTGATGAACTAAGGTATGAAAGAAACGTCTCTGTGTTGGGAAAACCATTGTGATCCGTAACAAAGCTCCCTTCAGGTCTGTTTCTATGGCAACAGGAGCATCAGACCAGCAAAGAATGGACCAGAAAGGAGATAAAACCCTCTATAAAAATAGTTATAAAATGCATATAAAATGCATATAGCCCCAAACTTGGAGTTTTTTGAAACCTACTTATTATAGTAACTATTTAGGTTAGACGCTGTTGCACTGGACAAGTAGTAGAGTAATAGCAAATTGTTAACTTCACAGGCATTAAATCTGAACTTACTAGAAACAGTATAATTTATGAAGTGATTTTTATGTAAGCCCTCTTTAAAAAGCATCTTTTGAATCTGAGGGTCTTAATTCTCTTTAATGAACGTTATCATGAGGTGGGAAATGATAGCTCTTTGGTCTGCAAACTGGGATTATCCCAAATTACAGTTTTCTTCCCAAGAAAATTCTTTGCATTTTGTTGAAGACAATTTGAGCCCTATAATCCTACATGCAACAGGAGGAAGACCTGGCTATCTCTTCTTATAAATAGCTTTATGAAATCCTTCCCTAGTCAAAATCCACTTTTATTTCCCAAGGTCTGCATTAGTACCTACAGATTGACCTACTTACAAGTAAATGAGCCATGTTGTATTGAGTCTGAAACCTAAAATCCTATTCCTCAACACACATGAATAACATTCTCTTTTTTACAATATTAAAAAGCTTTTTATTTCATTTAATTAAATAAGAATGTTAATAACCAGAGCCTTTATGTAGTTGTTATCAAGTTGTTTATTCATTTTGTCATGTTGATCTTGTTCTGTTTGTTCTATCTGTCTGATTCTAAATCTTAATGAAGTCAGTACTCTGGATTAATAGTGGCAATTAGAAGAAGGGAATTGAACATTCTCTATTGATAGCTCCCAAATGGTTCTGGGCTCTAAAGGGTGCCAGAAGAAGGAACATGCTTTTGGAGAAGCAGAAGCAAAGAGATAGAAGGGTAGTGAAAAACCCAACAGTAGAAATGAAAGCAGTCCTGTAACTTTTAGGGGAAATGTATAATCCCTCAGAGTTTTAACATCTGTTACTTGTATCTTCATGTGCCAAGAGTGTGATTGGACCATTCATGAGAAGAGAAAGAACTGTGCAATCAACAGACTTTGTTCACTATTCCTGCAGAAAGGGGAGTTGCGATAAACAATATGAAAGACTTCAGTCAAACACAAATGGGTTTATATTTAACATGCTTCATTTAGAAACAGGCTACACAGAGGTGGAATTAAGAGAAATAGAAATACGCATCCTTTTTTATCATTATTATTATTTGCTTGAAGCACATTGTATAATGAGAGGAGTTGAGAATGTTCTACCCTACCATTGTAGCCTTAATCCTTTGCTCCTCTATGAGGAGGTGCAGCTGTTTACTGATCTTGTAAGCTCAAATCAAATCAAAGTGTTTCCTATTGCTTAATATTTGGTAACAATAAAGCCCTTGGGTCAAATGAGGAGACTGTTGCTGCGCCAGAACATGTACCTGAACTACTCCAGGCACCCTGGTGAGGAGATACGGTGTATATCTAGATTAAATCACTGGCATAATAGTCCAGAAATGGCTATTATAATAAGAGCTTATTTTCAAGTAATTCTAAAATAAATGATGAAAAAAGTGCCGTTTTGGGGTTTTTTCCCATTAGCTGTCACCGCATTGCATTCTATTGCAGTCCAGTCTCTCAGGTTCATTACTGCTTGTTTTGCCAATACTGTTGGGATACACTCCAAGAATTTGGGTTCTTAGTCACTGCAATAAAAGACCAATGCATCTTAATCAATACAGACTTCCAAAAATTAAACATTTCCTGAAGTTGTGGTTCAAAACGGCCACATTTAAAAATCAGGTTGCTCCTTAATAAGTAGAAGATTGTTTGTCTTCTGAGAACACGTTGTTGGAGATGTGTTTAACAGGAGATTTTTAGGTTTTAATTCTAATTAAGGCCTTCGGCAAAATTTGCCCTGCTCTAAAGAGGATATTAAATTCCTCATCCATGGACACACGTCTGACATGTACACACAGAGAGTGTTCATTCTGCATGTTCATTGCTGCCTGTGTTCACCAGCAGAGTCAACAGGAGCGGCAAGTAGGCACTTGATGCCTTGAAAATTAGACTAATAAATCATAACACCTAACCTGGGAGCGTGTGAGTGTGTTAAAATGATCTGTTTAAAATAATCAGATACATGCAGTTTGCAGTGGCCTTTTTTAGGCAGTTATGTGCCTATTTGTGCATAAACATTATCACCATAGATCATAAAGTATTTGTGGTACTTGCATGTTTAAAAAGCATCACAGTGATATCTGGATGGAAAGAAAACCCTCAGGACTGCAGGTGATACTGGCTCAGCATACTAGGTTTAAGAAACCACTTATTTTTCAAGGAAGAACTCTCTACATAAGCGAGAGCTTAAATGAATTGAATGGGCAAACAGTTGAGTTCTGTAAAATGGAATGAATGCAGAATGCTGCTTTGGAAATCGTGGTGGTGAAGACAAATTCAGGAAAAGGTCTCAGAAACAGTGGGTTTCTGGGCATTTCTAACATTAGTACAGAATCTGCATCCAAGTCAGTGGGAGTCTTTTCAGTGCTTAATGAACTGTGCTTTGATTTACAAACTTGGTATTTAAACTGTTTCTTTAACACAAAAATAAGACTCTGTAAGATTACAACTATAATGAAAGCTAAAAAGGCACAAAATGTTCTGTGTTGTCCCTACTCTCTTCTGAGAGCTCAGGAAAATGTTGATTATACTGAGGGGTTCAGTGCATCTACAAACTCCCAGGCAGAAATACCTTTGGCTTTAGTGATGATGCAATAAATACACTCTGCTGCCATTATAATGATGTCAAATGATGCCTATAAAATCAGATAAAAAAATGTAGAATCTGTTTAGCAGGGAATGGAATAAGGAATGATGCCGTAGGTATTATATGGTGTACTCCTGCAGTCCTCCTGTTCTAGGAGACTCAAATGTCAGGAGACATTTCTTCTGCAGGTGGATGGCTCTGTCTCCCTGCAGAGGTTCACGATGATGAGCTGTGCAGCTTCTGCAGTTTGTGGAAGTCAATGTGCCCATAAGCACCATGTATTTTGCCTGAAATAGCATTTACACTGTCACCTCCATCTTCTTTTGTAAGCCTTGCAGCTTTTATATACATTTTATTCATTGTGATAAAAAGAGGTGGAGGTATAAATAAGGCCACGGGGAGGAAAACTGTTGGTTTTTATCTTGCTAGAATAATAATGTAAAAAAATAGACCAGGAAAAACATTTTTCTCCAATAGCCCCATCCTTGTTCAAAGTCATCCAAGTATGCCCAGTCTGTTAATGCTATTCTGCCTTAAAAGATAACAACTTAAAAGTGAAGTCTGTCAGTAAAGGGAGAAAACTAATAGGTAGTAATCAAAAAACAAAGAAAAAAATTGAATTAAGTCCTTGCTAATGATATTCCGTAATTAGATCTGCTTAATGGATGGGTAGAATAATCTGTTTAATTGTAACTATAGTTTATGGTAGAGCACTATGCCTTATTGTATTATGTCTCTATAATGAAAGAACTAGCATTACTTTTGTAATAAATACGGTTTTCTCAAAATGCTCTCTTTTCTTCATTTACTAGACATTTGTATATTGCCTTCTGTAGTTTTTCCTTACTATTTCTGATGGGATTTTCCATTTTCTTTCTGTCAATCCTTTGATGGAAAGGGATACTGCACCAATGTCCTCAGTTACGCAGCAAGCTTTTTGGCCTTAAGTGTTTTCAAGTATATGCTGCTATTTAATGATTTATCCTTGACTGGCATGCCTTATGTGGAGATGTTCTTTATCTACAGCCTAATTAAACTAAATCATATACCATCTGTGTCTAGTTCAATTAAAATGAATTGGGCAGATTGACCTCCTTAATACTCTTCAAAGCACATTATTAGTCTGTACAGTTCCTTTAAGACAACTTATTTCTTGAGACAACACATACTGCCTGCTTGAAAAGGGTTAGAAAAAGGTGCCAATCTGCTTTACTAAAAGGAGATGAAAATGTGCCTCTTTCCACTTACAAAAGAAACTTTAGAGTAAACCTCTGGGAAGTTTGTCGTGATTTTCAACTTAGATCCCGTCCTCAGGTGTCATTATTGGGGCTGGAATTTTGGCATGGTTTGCACTATGTTCATGATCATCTTTGCTGCTGATGTTTTCCTGATGCTCAGAAGTTTGTCTGCAGAGCTCTTTGGGGAAGTGAGGGTCTCCCGTACCAGGTGTGAAAGGACCAGTTGTCTACAAACAATAAGCAGGGGTGCTCTTAGTATAGATATAGTATTTTACTTAGCTAACAGAACCAGCTGCAGTGGTTCATGTATGATGACTTGGCAGATGTTCCATACTTAATGCTTACAATGAGGAGACATGAAAAATCTTTCAGTATTTTTGGATTTCCTATGTAACTTTTCTAATGATAATTAGTAGCATTGAATTATTCCATTAAATCTGTGCTTCAGGTGATATCTTAAGTTTCAGCCCTATTTAAGAGCTTTTGAGGCATCTCTTCTTGAATAGATGGCAAAAGACGTAATCAGTAAAGAATATGAACTGCTGACAGGTTTGTAAGTTATGACCTTACAAGTCATATGACAATGGCAGTGAGATGTAATAGGTACTTTACTAGGTAAACTATGATTTTTGATTCTGCTATTATTAAAGGGATTTCACTTGCCTGGTAGTGGTATATTCCTTAAATTCAGTGTTTGTTTGCTATCTTTAATAAATTAATTAATCAAATTTTTAACACAAAAATTGAGCCTTTTATTACTTCATCGAGCCCTAACTCTCCTCTAATATTGGACAGCTGATCAGAAACTCATCTTTAATACAAAGCCACTATTTTTCCCTTCTCTGTGCATGCAGATGGTGTTTCATTTCTTGCTGGAAGTAGTCTCTGCAGAAGATGCTGCCAAAGTATCTTCATTAACTGGCTGGCAGAAGTGTTGAGCAGTTGCCCACCTTTCCTTCAGATGACAAAATCGTTTTGTCTTGCCATCCTTTAAGATTTTCTTTGTGGCCTTTAGATTTCATTTGGAGCTGCCCTTGGAAGAGTGAGAACTGGTGAACACAGCAGCGTGCTACAGGTCTTGTCAATGAGGATGAATTCTTAGCTTCTGCTCATTAATATTGTTCATAGTACATGCAGGAGAGTGAGGTAAAAATGGAAAAGACGATGAAACATACAACCAGTTCTTACTCTACAGATTAATCTGTTGTAAATAACTGTCCAGCAGACTTAAAACACTTTGTCTAAAGCAAACAGTTCTTTAACAGCATGCTTGAAGCTAAAGCACTTCATAACTATGCTGCTTTATTGTGTTGGGTTTTCCTTTGGGATATTTCACTGCCCTGACCTTGCATAAGGCTGCTGCATCCAGAATATCCTCTGTGAATACATCTTGAGATGCTGTGACTGCAATAGGATTCCACGATTTTCTTTAAAACTTATTTAATGACATTTTAAAAGAAATCTTATTATTTTGCAGACAAGAAAACTGACTTTTTGTCTTCTCTGTTGTTCTGTATCACAAGCAAATGAATATTGCTGACTGTTTGTGTCATTCAGGGGAGGCTGACGGAGTAGCTGTTAGCGCTTTGACTTGAAGTTGGAGATTCAGCCACAGAATTCGTCATCCTGCACTAAAGAGGGAAATTTAATTTCATTGTCAATATGTAAGATGAAAATTTACTGAAGCTGGATGTTACTGGGAGTAAATTGAGTTTGAATTCATTAAGAACCTAGAAACAATCATCAAGTCAGTAATGAAACAGTAGCAAATGCAAAAGCAGGCTTTTAATATTAGCACAGATTCTGCTCAGCTTGCTGCACACTTCTTACTGCCACCAGGTTCTTTCCCAGTTTTTAGGTTGATTTCATAAGGAAATTGTATATTGCTTGTCAGGACACTTCATCCATCCCACCACGCTTTGTGGTCTTCGTGACTTAAAGCACGTTCCATGGGCTAATTCATCTGACGGCGTCTTCCTCCTGATGGTTTCCCCACCAGGTATGAATTCAGTTGTCTGGTTTGGTGCTGAGGCATCCCTGATGCTCCTCACCGTGTGCCTGCTCTGCTGCAGCACAGCAAGGAGTGGGTGTCAGCCTGACGCTCCACATTGTTACAGCACCTCTCACAAGCCTTCAGGCACTCCACAGCCATCTCGGTATCTCTGTCAGATAAGGGCCTCTTAACACAGGGATCTTACAAATTGATAATTAGCTGCAGGCAAAATGAGTCCTGCCTGGATCATGGGGTGAACTGGATAGAATTCCCATTCTCCTGACCTTACAGACATCCTACACCCCCCATGTTGCAGAGTGTGCATGTCTGTAGCTCTCTGCCTTCCCAAAGCACTGTGAAATTACATGGTACGTGCTTCTCATCTTCAGGAAATGTTTATGGGGATCTCATTTTTCCTTTTAAAGGGGAGGGAATTGAAGATTGAGAGTTTTGTAATCAAGAAGCTGAATCCCTCCTGTAACAAGAGCTCCATTTGGGTTATTATAGTGCGATATTTCAGGCATTTATTTTAAGGCCATGTGAGAAGATTGTATCTCTGAAAGATACTGAATATTTAAAACCCTTGTTCTAAGATGTTCTGGATTCTCGAGGGACAGATTAATAACTTCAAGCTAAAATATTTCAAAATAAGAAAGTTATATTCCAATGAGGCTTTTTGCCTACTTAAAATAACCCAGCTGTGAAACTGGAAGTATGTGGTACTAAGTGTTCTTTGTTCAGAGTTTAAAAATACTTCAAAACCCCAGAGATCGGGAAGCAGATGTCTGTGCTTCAGGATTCATGAGGCCCCAACAATGGGAATATCTCATTGTCAGCATACTGATTTCATGTTTATGTGGCACCCATTTGTTCAAGGAGAAGTTTCTTTTTCCCACTGGTTAAAGCACAGTTTTCAGAGGTTGGGAGGTTGGTGGTGGGGGTGTTTTCTACCTTGTTCCTTGTGCTTGGCATAATCACTGCTCCGTTCTTAGGTATATAACGGGCATCTCAACCTTTGTACATTAAGGTTGTTTCCAAACATTAAAACCAGTGAAAATCATTTCAAGATCTGCCTGGAGTCACACAAGATCCATGGAACATTCACCTGCAGGCTCAGTATGTGTTAGGCTCTGCTGCTGGCTCAGTGTGCACTAAAAATGGTAATTCCCTGATCTGATATTGGTCTTTGCGCACAGGAGCCTGATCCAAGCCCGGTGCATTCCCTGGATGTGTTGCATATCCACCATCACACAGTATAAGGAGCCCAGGAAATGGCTCTTTCCAAACCACTCTTCACAGTGTTCCATTAGTGTGACATCTCCAGGTTTTGTGCTTTAATTTTACTGCCTCTGATTTCTGTTCTTTATTCCTTTGTCACATATTTTCTCTAACAGTTCTAATGCATCCAGTGACTCCATACAGGTACCCCCTTTTTGAAGGAAGAGTTAGGTTTTTATTTGGATAATGCAGTTTTAACCTGCAGGGGATTTATTTATTTATTACAAAATAATTTATAATTTATATTATAAATAATTACAGAATTATTACAGAATATTTATTACAAAAATAAATTACCATTTTACTGGATTGACTTCTTATTCTAAACTCTTCACTTCATGATGCTGTGGGCATCATAACTGAGCCGGTAATATCTGAGCACAAACACATGTTTAATTAAGGAGAGGTGTAGAAAGCTTTAGGGTAAAGATTTAACACTTAACGTTTCTTTTTCATTAACACCAACATAATTAATGCTTTCCTGGAGTGTTTTTCATCCATGGCTTTTGTTATTGTTCATTTTCTAACATGCAGTTTGTGTAAAGAGAGTTATAATTGTGTGCATTATTCTCTGGAGAGGAGAGTTTTAAACATGTAATCTTAAGAAACATCCAGCATTAATATTTCAGGCATTACTTCAGTCTGTGCATCCAACATTTCTTTATTTAACAGAGAAGGCTTTGATTTACGAAGTACCTGATTCACAGTGTCTTTGCTTAGACAGATGGGACAATGTTATCCTGTTGTTTTTAATAGTTAATTAATACAGTCTTGGAGCAGGCTGAAAATAAACTATTATTTGTGTTGAATTAATGATATATAAATTTTTTCTGGGAAAGACTTGAGTGAATCTCAAAGAAAAGCAAGTAGTTGGGCATAAGGCAGTCTTCCTCATCTTCTGGTTCAGATCTCTTCCGCATGTTGGATGATGGGGCTGGTGGAGACCCCAGGGCAGAGCTGGTGTCTCCTTCACTGAGGTCTGGTGGCTGGTGGGGTCACTGATGGATGGGTACAGGTAGGGCATGGATGGGGGCTCCTGCTGTAAACTGCAGTGTGGAAGTTGCAGCTTTATGCTGAGCACTGCTCAGGTATCTTTATCCAAAGGGGACCTGAGGATATGGCATTTTTACCTACTGTTTGTTTTGGGAAAGAAGCTTTTTCTGGGAATCAGCACAACATGTCCTAAAGGAGTAGGAGTGCACAAATATATGTCTCACTGAACACATGGTATATTGGCTTTATGTATTTGGCTCTGTGCTTTTGTGGGGTAATAATTTTACAGGAAGTGAATTGCTCATTCTCTGTACTGTGAAATCAGAGCTTTGCATGAGTTACTGGCTCAGTAGGTAGCCAGCTTTCTAAACTCTTCCCAATTTAAGCTATCAAATAAATACGTTATATTGGGTCCTGAGATTGTTTAAAAAAGAAAACCCAGTCCTGCAATGTTTCATGTTTTAGGAGACACAAGAACATATCTGTATTGATAGCACACGTTGGGTCTGAAACCTGTTATTCATTGGCACACTAAAAAAGAAAGTATAAATGTTCAGGCCAGTAAGAAGGTTGAGCTGCGTCTAGAGCAGAAATCAGACATGTGGTACATATATTGACAGAGTAGCTGGTAGTAAGGGAAGAATGATAGGTGAATGATTGGATAAAGTCACTCATGCAGTTTTAAATTCATACTTGATTAGCCTCTGTCACCATCCATAGGCCAGGAGCACAGATGAATGTGAGACATCTGAAACACTGGCCAGAAGATGAAGTGCAGCAACATAGCCAGGTCATATATAATGGGAAAAAATAAGTGCAGAGCTGTTGGACTTCAAGTTAATTTTTCTCAATTGGGCATACTGCTTGAATTTGGCTGTTGGAGCACCTGAGAATTGCTGCTGTTGCAGGGATTTGTTGGGTGAGGCTTCAGTTGTTTGTTCTGCATTATATAAAATGCAGTATAATACAAAAAGTAATAATGAGAGAAGAGAAAATCTAGTATCTGTATTTAGTCTATGCAATCAGTAGCTCAGTGGGCTTAGTTGCACAGATCAATGTCTTAATCAAACCTGTTGTGATTCTTTCTCTTCTCTTTCTCATAGTTGTAGGTATTTAGTAGTTTGCTGATGGACAGGACTGCCAATTGCATATTGTAAAATCTCTGCACAGTAGTTCAGTGCCTTTCAAATGAAATTATTTTGTAACTGATTAGGAAAAGAAAGTGGGAGACCTTTTTTTTGCATTTATTAAATTTATTTTTGGGGTTCTAGAGCAGCAGTTACTTGAAAAAACCTAAAAAAACCCTCCTGGCACTGCTGGGTAAGGCTTCTGCTCAGAGAATCAGATGAGGCATGTCAAAAACCAGGTTTATTGCAACCTCTGAAGCTGCCCAGATGACACTCTTAAGAAAGGTTTGCACCGTGTCTGGCATTAGCTAATGAGTTAACTGAATTGTGCTGAGCTGAGTTGTGCTGCTTTCTGTAGGACAACAGATTTTGGAGCATGACCTGGGCAACAGGCTCAACATTTACTCAATCTCAAAAAAAACCTTTTTAGTAAAAATATTATTACTCTGATAATACAAATCACTAAATACTTGAATATAACTTTACAAATAGATCACCTAATACAAGGATGAGAATATATGGGAAAGGGTCTGGTTGTTTTGGGTGCTGCTACATTATAAGGAAGAATACGAATGCCGCACAGAGCTGTGTTCCTACTCTGGGTACTTCAATTTGTATTAAGCTGTGCTAAAAGCTTTCCTTTTAGTGCTGTGCTGCTCCTGCAGAGCAGCCTCATTTGTTGTGCCTGACATGAGCTATGGAAAAAATACAAATAATACAACAAGCCCTTGCTCTGTCATGCTTGAAGGAGCCGTGGGAGGTGAATGGAATGAGACTTGATAAATTAATGATGCTAAGTGCGCCAGGGAAATGGAGAAGTGATGAATGTAAGTAGAGAGGTGCCAATCTTTAATACTGTGATTGACGAGCCGGGCACACAGGTAATGGCAGAAACTCTGGGCAAGGATAGAAGGCAATGAATGAGTTTGAAGCTGTCAGGTGAATTTGGGAGTAATGGTGGATAATAGAGACATATTTTTTAAGAGCATGGTTACTTTAGGGAAGATCATAGGATTTTGTAAGTATTTAACACATTATTATTGCAGGTTTTTCTCCTGTAACCATGTGGTTTATTTTACTTCAAGTCTAATTTGGTTTTATTTTTCTAACTGACACATTTCTGGGTTTCAATTCTTTTTTTTCTTACATAATGCATTTTTATGGATTTCTGTGCTGGATTCAGTCAGTCATCATCAGCTCTGGGGTTTTTGTGGAGTTTTTCACCTTGCTCATGGTAACCATAGGCAAGATGTTTAACAGGTGAAGCCTGTTGCGGTGCTGCATGTTGATGGGGAGAGAGTGTTAAGGCATGGCTTTGTCATTGCAACACACTGTTACGAGGCATTATAGCTGGGCATTGATCCCATAAAAGGGCAATGTAAAGTGTTCTAACTAAAATACAAGTAGCATTAGCACTCAGGCAGGGTCTTGACTTAGCATCAATGTCCAGAATATGGGGAAGAGGTTAAGATGTTGATTTTATCTGAAAAAGTGTAATATATTTTTGGGCTATGTGTTTTTTATTTACATGACTGCTCCATGAATTTGATGGAAGTGCTGTAAATCAGATTAGGATTTTAGGAGCCATATGAGGCTTTTTCCTGTATCTTCATACGTTCTGTCCCCTCCACTTGATGAAGTTTACAGATTTCCTGCAGATAAACCATTTAGTGTAAATCTGAATGGCTTTCTGTCAAAATCAAAGGCCCAATGAAGAGCAGAGTACGAAAGATGGGTTTTCCTGAGTATGAAATCCTCAGTGTAAAGTGTAGCAGAGGCATTTGTTTTCATATTAAGCAACTTCATGCTAATTGCGTGATATTGCCATCTAATAACTTAGATTATGGACATTGTAAAAGCACTATCTGAAAGCATTTGTTTTCTTTTCAATGTGAAAGTTCATCTGGAGGACATCAATTATTGGCCCGTTGGCTTTGTTCCATTTCATGGTGAGGAGAGGTTTTCTGTGATTTCTTAAGGAGCCATAATGTAATTTCTGGCTGCCAATTTATAAGTATTTGGTTTGCAATTAAGTTGTTCCATGTTTTGCACTTGGGGTAGTCCATTATGGAAGGATTTTTCTTCCTAAGTTTTATGTTTTGTTTTATCTTCAAGTAAAAAAACACCTTGAATTTCATTCAGCTTCTTCTTGATGGGCTACAAATGCCTGAATCATTGCCAAGATGGCCACAACAGAGGAGAGATGTGCATCTCACTGACAACATTAATTTTGGTGTGATTCAACAGGCCCATCCCTTGACCAGTGCCAGCAAAACTGAATTTGAGAGATTTATTTTTCCTTCCTTTCTTTGCTCCTCGTGTCAGTCCTCAGCATGTTTATCAGATCAGATCTTTCAGCAGGATTAATATTGCGCAATTCCATTTGTTCCTGGGATTAATTTCAATGATTGCTTTTGTTGCAGCCTCACAAAGGCTTAGCTACCAGCCTGTGTTAGTAAAAGCCTATCCTACTATGTGTACTGGGATTACAGAGGAAGAGTAGTTTCTTTTTCTTTATGAGCATTACATTCCTTGCAGATGAGGAAAAATGCACTTATTCTGCTGCCATGCAAGCAGTTTTCATAGATGCTGGTTCATAATCCCTGACTAAACATAGCACTGTAATACCTCTTATGAATACAACTGGAGATCTTTCCAATTGTTCCATTTCCCCCACAGCAGTCTCAGTCTGCAGAGCTCCTGGCTGATAGACCGTGGCTAAGTGGTACATGATGCAGTGAGCAGACAAGGATCCAGCCTGACTTGCCTCAAGTTGGCACATTAATTGCAGTGTAATCATTGCAGGGAGTGCCAGTACGTGATTTTGACTGCATTTTGTAAAACCAGGATAGAGCCAAAATGGCACAAATTTTATTCCTCTGTTAAGAGAATGAAAAAAAACTATTTATTTATATTTTGCTCTTTCTTTTTTGTCTGTTGCTCTCAGATATACATTTTCTGTATAAAATGGAACTAGTATTACTCAAGAGGGTGAACTTGCCTAGCAACATGTAGGATACCATTGATTTATACTGTCTGGGAGCTTTCATGCCAAAGGAAAGAGGAAAGAGGAATGTATGCATAAGAGACCTGTAAACTCAAGAACTGTGACAATCAGTGCCGTGGACTAGGCTTGTTTGAAAGTTTGGCCTTGGTTTGTTAGTTTATTTACCAGTTACAAGGAAGACGTAATATTTGCAGACATTCTCATTGTCTAGTACAGGTATTGACTACAGTGCTTTCATAGATGGAGGCTTTACTAAGGAATGTTCTTGCCCACAAGTGATTTTGGAGAAATAAAAAGTAGGAGTCTAAGCTCGTTTCCCTTCGTTGGAAGTGCTCTGCCAGCAGAACACTTCTGTGCAGGCTTTCTTCCAAATGAAGAGCCTTCAGTGTTACTGGGAAGCTCCTTTGCCATCAACAGCCTTGGGAAAAACACTCATTAAAGAAGGAGAAGGAAAAATGCTTGTTACTGAAACTTGTGTGCATGGAATGGTCTCAGGGTGGCCATTCTCAAAATACCTAGCAAGCAGATGGTGTTGCAATAGTCCTGAATGGTTTGGTGAGGGCTTTCTATGTCTTTTCCTTGATTGAACAGTGCAGTTAATTGCCAGATATTAAATATTTATGGATTTTATTATTATCCATTGCTAAATACTGTAAGGACTTTTCCTGATGCTGTAAAGCAGCTGAGACTCATTCAGCCTTAGGACAAAGCGGAGGTGGCTGCCATGAGGAAATTCTCCTCTCAGGGCTTCAAGCACTGGAGCTCACCCTTCTAATGCGATTCCAACAGCCCTTACTGCGTTCAGATTCTTTGATTAGCAGATGTCAAAAGGTTCAAATGCTCCCCAAGGGACAGAGGATTTGTGTCAGTTCTTATTTTTAACCTAAGTGTGCTCTCAACTGCGGTCACAATGAAGCACTTTTCTCTCCAAGTAGTTCTCATTTTAAATCACACACGTTCTCGTTTTAAAGCACAAATAGCACTGCCAAGTGTTGGAGGATCAGGAGGCAGTGCTAAAAGCCTGGCATTCTTGCAGGGGTTTTTTGTGTGCCACTAACTTTTTCTTTGAGTTTCACCATTGTTTTCTGAATTTTTGATCAGCTAATAAATAACAACCATGGAAGAATGGTATGGAGCAGACAGCTTGGCTGTGATCTCTGCCATTGTAAGGTCAGGATTTGAGCACAAAAGCTATTGTCAGAGCATATTGCACATTCAGTCTTAGCTGCCTATTTATAGGGTTTTTTCCTCTGCTTGGAGGAGTAGGATTGGTGACTTTTCCAAAAGAGAAGATACTGACTTCACTATAGAAAAGATACCAAATGCCCTATAAATACTAATGAGTCCAATGTCTCTATATTCCTTGGTCTGCAAAATTTAATGTGTTTGAATTACTTTATAGTTATTATAGAAAGTTATTTCTGTATAGAAGAGTTATATAGACATATGGAAAAACATCTGTTCAAGGCATAAATAGTGTTTCAGGGGTTATATGTAAATGTAAAAGACCATTCAATGCCTCTGTGAATTAGTATCTACTGTGATATGATTCTGGCTGTGATTTCTTGAAAGCAGCGTTCTTCACCTTGAGGGGTAGGTTTTGAGATAAACATATTCCAATCAAATCCTTCAGTTGTTAATAGAGTTTATACCTACAGTCATGCATGGAATTTTTGTCTCTGGAGAACAAAATCCTGCCCATGTTGTGCAATGACAGCCTGATTTATAGGTATGAGCTTCCGTACTTCTGGAAAGACAGAGCTGAGATGGAGAACAAAAATCAAAGGGTATGCTTAAATTACGCATATTTTTCCTTCCTGCCTGCCTTTCTTTTTTGTGTGTGTGGTTAACCACTGTATAAAATATCAGGCAAAAATGAATTATTCAGTGAGGAACTTTGAAGACAATTTGCTTGGGTGTTTCAGATTTGTGTCTGTCTCTAATAAAGTTGTCAAATGAGGAGCAGGAGGACACCCCGCAAGTTCTTGCACGAGGAGGCTGTGGAGTGATGAAATTCTGACTGATTTTGAACCCAAAACTTCTCAGACTTTTCAAAAATCACCATTTCTGGTTTTGTGCACCATCAGCATGGTTTTGCCATAGAATCATAGAATAGTCAGGGTTGGAGAAGGACCTTAAGATCATCTAGTTCCAACCCCTGTTATAGCAAAATAAGCAGATACCCAATTCTATAATGGACAGCATCATATATTAATATGTTTATTAGCATGTATGTGTTTTTTTGAAATGTAGGTGTTAAGAAAAGGAACAAAAGGTTGTTCTTTACAAATTACGGACATGCAAGTATACTGTTGGCCTGGCATTAGTGAGCTGTTGAGCTGTGATGTAAGGGGCTGAATAAAGTGATGAGAAATATACACTTCTTACACTGTGGCTTTTGTCTTGGCTGCAAGGCTTCTTTGCAACTCTGATTTTACTGCTGTATGTATGTGCCTTTCCACAGCTGTTAAGCTTCATCCTGCCATCTTTCTTGGAGTGATATTCCATAGGTTTATAGATAGACATAGAATACTGCCCTGCAGTATTCTCTGTGTGAACTGGTTTTGCATTGGTGATTTTGGGGTCTGTGATGAGAGGGACACACGGATGTTAGCATTTCAATTAAATCCCTTTTAAACTCTCTAGAGAATACAGAAAACTCTCCCAGAGGATGATTGAGAGCATACAAGAGGAATCTTTTACTGTGCCAGTACTTAACGTGAAGGTAAAGACAGAGATGCAGCTCTAGGATGTGTAATAACACAGGACAGACAAACTTCTCCTTGGATTTCTTTTTCACCATTCAGGAAACACCCTCCTGCAGTGCTTGGTGTCAAACAAATCTATACAGAAGTTAGTGGGGTTGGCCTTAGATTTTGAAGCATATGTTGATGTATATGGATGTTACATTTTCCGTTTGGTAGCAGTACATCCAGACATACAAATGCCTTTACTTAGAAGTAGAAATAACTTTACTTAGAAGTAGACTGAAGTGTACAGGTGCTGCAGTGGGAGGTGGGAAGGAGACAAGGTGCCATGTAAGTAAGGGTAAGGGTTTGGTGCCACCATGCAAGGTGTGCATTCATAAATTAGTGGGTTCTTCTGGTAGCATTCACCATTTTAGAGGGGAAAGAAGAGCTCTGCAATGTGAGGAGGAGTGGGAAATGGAAACCAGTTATTATCCAGGGCCTCGCATATTGAAGAAGCTTAGAGGCAAGAATAGTAGCTTCCAAGCTGCATTCATCACCTACACTCGCAGTGCCGCCACTGCTTTACTCTGAGACATTTGCAAATCAACTTATCTTTCTGTGCTCAGATCTATCACTTAATAGTTGCAAAGACCTTCCTTCAAGCCACATTAGCCAGAACTAACTGCGGGCACGTTTGGCTTTACAAATAAAATCTTGAGTTTATTTCATTTTCGCGGTTGTCAGCAACCAAGAAGTTTGGGGTCATGAAGATGCTTCCTTAATTCTTACCATGCTAACAGTGAACTTGACTTATGGCTTCCGTAGCTTCTGAAAGGGTGTTTGTCGTTGCCATTTTTCCCTGTATTCTTGGATGAATATGTACCCCTCTCCTGCTTTTACAGCAAAGCCAGGGCATTTTAGGTGAGATTCATTCTCAGCCTTTATCTCATTTCATCTTCTCTTTCTAATGAGTGAAGCGATAGTGTAAGCTTCAGCTGAGGGTAATGGGAAAGCAGATTTAATTCTATCATCTCATTGTGCATAAATATATTAATGTAAAATAATCGTTGTGCAACCTGATGACACACAGTGCAGTGACAACGACATTACCTAGTGGTGGTAAGTCCTGTGTCACGTTCATGATGCACTACACCCAGCCGCATTTCAGCTCCATTGGAAGGCACAGAAACTGCCGTGTAGCTTTAATATTAAACAATTCAGCGTATTGTACCTGTCAAGAAGTAGCAAAACTCTTTTATGCAACAGGAATTTGTTTAAATTACTTGCATTTGATCAATGTTAAACTATATATTGTAAAATGTATTCTAGGTGTAAAGGATACTCTGCATTGAAAAGTGTCTATTTTCCAAATCAATAAATGCCTAAATAATCAAACTAATACGTGAGGGGGTTTTAAGCTGTGCCTCTGTCTTTCTAGTACTCCTTTTGAATCCAGATCCCTGGATTCAGTCTTTATTGAAATGATTCATTCACTGTAACATCATGTTGAGTTGTATCTGAAGCAGAATCTTGCTCCACTTTTTCCTAGTCATGAATCAAGTTTCCGACAGGATCTTTCGTTTATGCACTTTCTGTAATTACACTGCAGTTTCTTCATTAAAAAACAATGAACTAAAATAGCCGGTAAACAGCGAGTCCCTGTGGAATTTAACTGTTCTTACAGTAATTAGGAAATCACAAATCCCTGTGAGTTCAGTCATGCAGATCTTTCTCCATTTTCCAACTCGAATCTGTACTCTTCTATACAAGAAGAACATGAACAAAAGGCAGCAATCAGAATCAGTTGATTCAATGACCACCTGTTTTGTTTGTTTAAAACTGATAATTCAGTGTGAATTCCAGGAGGGGACTGAAAACTCTGCCTTGGAATCATTTCTGATTGTGGTCAAGTTGTCCCCTTCAGTAGAAGCGTAGAGAAGGAAACTGTTCATTGATAAGGGTCAATATTAAATATGATATTTTCTGTCTGTGTACTTTCTTATTTCTCTTCAGAGTAATATAGAATAAAAGTGGTCTTAGTACCAGTGATGGGAAAACAGATTATTGTTGTTACTTTTGGCTGGGGTGTCATTTACTATCATGAAAGACTTTTCTTTTACAGAACTTAAGAATCGATCTTCATTTCAGAATGCAATTCCAGCCCTTGAACCCATAGATGAATTGGCTGTGTTTGGAACTTGCTGTTCTGCTGCTGCTTTCCACTGTGCTTGCATGGGTCTGAAGCAGCACAGCAGGGTTCGCACAGCACTCTGTCGTGTCTGTGCAGCAGCTCAAGGCTCTCCTTACCACTGTCATCCATCATGAAAAGAGCCTCCCTCTTCTCTTCTCCATTGCATCCTTGTACAGTCTTAGAGACTAATTTACATACATTTTATTACCTGTATTTTTGCTTAGTCTTTGTTTTCTTATTTCACCACTTCGTTACTGTAGAGTTGAATGCAACTCTGTGGCGTTCTCTTAACAGCTACTAGTATGTTAAGATGTGCATGTGGTTTCCCATCCTGCAGATGCTGGTGGGATGAATGCTTTCTCTGAGTTGTGCCTGAGTCACTCCAGACAGTCAAGCTCCAAATCCTGCCTGGAGGCTGGGACTCCTGGAAAGAGTCAGTCTGTGATTTCTTACCAAGTGAGAAAGCCGGGTTATGTCATTCCTCTCCTTAATTGCAGGAAGGCACTTTAAGCAGCAATATGTCAACATGTAGAAGGCTTTTGGAGTGCTTGGCAGATAGATTTGGAGCTCAACAGAGTCTTGGGATGGGGACCCCATGAGTCACTGCAGAGCACAGCTCATCAGTAGTTGGCCCTGCTTTAAGCCAGGCATTGGGTTTGCTGGTCCCCAGAGGTCCTGCCAGCCTGAGCCCTTCTGGAGTGTTTTTGATTCCTCAGGCAGTAGAAGTCTTACCTTTTATTGTACTTTACTAAAAGCAATAAAAGTTCCCTACATTGGCAGCTGTGAGACAGAAAACATCAAACAAACTTTAAGCATTTGTACATTTTGTAATAAAAAGTGATACAATCTTAGTTATTCCCAAGAGTCTCAAATTCTCTTTGCTTTCCCTTTCCCATGTATGCAGCCTCATTCAGTCAGGGAAGAACAAAGCTGGTGACCAGTTAAACAATGACTTTTTGCTGTTTCTTACTTCTGGGCTCATAGAAGCCGTATTTTAAGCCCTGGAAGTTATTTCCAGTAGAAGCATCTAGTTCCTCGAGGTTGAAGCTGCTTTCTCCAATGAAGATGCACATTACCAACCAAGTTTTGTTATCTCTATAGGAAAATAAATAGCAAAGTGAAGAAAGTTGCTCAGACAGACGTGGTATCTGAATGGGGTCTTAGATATTGTAGTTGCTGTTTGGAAGGTGTTTAGAAAAGCTAAAGTCTGAAGTGGTGTCTGAAGACTTTGATAAATGAAATGGAAGTTTGCCTGAGGACAGCGTGGGTTGAATGTGGGGTTTGGCTTCATACAGAGAAAAACATGTTAGGTTCTTAACTGTGTTTTATTAACTTGGTATTCACTTGGGGAAATTAAAGCTGGTTTAAGGGAAATATATATGGTACAAACTGCAGTGGTTTCATTGATCTGCTAGAGCAGTGCTCCTCACAATCCATACTTTAAAGACATTTGGAGGGGGACTAAGAAAGATGCAAGATTCAGTGTTTCCATCGCAGTAGGAAATGTCTAAAGGTTGTTGTATATTAATGCAAGGCAAACAGACCTGCCGGTCTTCCAGGGCTGTTCTGTTAGTAAAGAGGGATATTGATCTCATATCTCTCATAACAATTTGTATATGGTTTTTGCATATATTTAAGGTATTGTCTCCCTTTCTGTTTTCAGTAGAAATTCAAAGTTCGTACCACAATTTATGCCAGAAATTACTTTTTTCTTTCTCCTAACTGAAGGAATTTGGGATGTTTTCACTTTATTTTTCCTTTACACCTTTTCAACTAGTAAATAAATGTATTTGTAAGCATTTGGTTGGGGATGAAGAACACTCCTGTGGTTCTGTCATGGGGGTAGGAAATGGAAAACTGGATGCATTTGCATTTATTTACACAAGATTGTTCTTTGTTGTTGTAAGCCCTGGTGCAACCTTTGGACCTTATGGGTCATCTGCTGCAGAACTCCTTGAAGTCATTTTTGTAATGGAAAATAGAATTTTCTGTTTCTCCCAGCATATTTTACACTCGCACTGCTGCATTTTCTGCTTCTTGATGATCCTCAAAATAGCTCAGAAATGAAAAAAACCCCAAACAAACACCTTTCACCAACTATAGGCAGTTTAATAATAAAATCAATCTTATATCCTGCCTAACACCTTGTTAGTGTGTGTGTGTTGTATTAATGACTGAAAACAGTCATTATTTCCCCTACCCTTATCACAGGTGCAGGCTCTGGCACTGACAGATCAGCTTTGCAGTGTTGGTTTAAATCCCTTCCAAAAACCCCACCAATTCTGGCTGTGTCACCCAGAAGATGCTGAATTAATGGCAAGATCTGTACAGTTTCAGAGGATTTGGTCTTAGCTGCATGGGTCTGGTGACAGTTATTGGTAGTATCAAGTTGCACACTATTGATGGAACTTTAACAAGCATATGATGCTGCTTTGTGTATCAAATCTCCACTGAGGCAACCTCACACAAAGTGGGGTTTTGGATATGTTATACTTCAAAGCAGTGTGATGATTTAATGCCTGCAAAATTATAGCCGGTTCAATGTTGCTATCAAGAGGAATGAAATTATAATCAAAAGGGAGCTTTTAGAAGCAATTCAGCAATATAACACTCATAAGCTGTTCTGTAGCGTGTTAAAGCACAGTTTGACGTGTGCTGGTGGTTAACCATGCACTTTCAATTACTGCACACCCCCGTCTTTGAGCCAGAAAAATGATGGAATGATTCCTCACAGGGGGGTGCTTTTTGTTGCTGCTCAATAAAGGAAATGGATTCATTTTAGCTAAACAAAGAAAAAAGCAGGAGTGGTGGCAGTGCTGCTGAAGGGGGGCAAGATGGAGTTGGATGGCAGGACATGGAGTGACAAACGTGTGGGTCTGGTGAGATGCCTCTGTGTTCTTCTGCTTCCCTCTGGTGGAGTGCAGCAGGATTCCTGCCCATATCCTGACCCGGCTCTGGATCAGATCTGAACCTCTTCTAATAGGTGCAGAGCCGATTAACTGGACCAGTCACTTCTGCAAACTCATTTATTTATGTTTTAAAGCTTTCTGCTCCATTTTCAGTGTTCTTTCTATAGGTCCACATAGCACAAGTCTCTGCAACACGGATCTGGTCCATGCGATTCTGTGGCCACCTCTCTCTGTATGAGCGTGTCTCAGCTTTGAGACTAATAGTTTGATTTTTCCAGAGCTGATGGGGTTTTAGAAGACTATTTGCTGTTCATCTTTATAGGGATGCTGCACCCATGCACGTCATTACAGGCTTGGAAAACTCTGTTGCACTGCAGGCGAATTGCAGAGCTCTGACTAGATTTCTGCTGATTTAAAGATTTTTCAAAGGCAAATATTTAAATGTCTATGATATTGATTTGCTCCTTTCCCATTTAATGGTATATTGCATTCAGTTGTACAGACAAAAATGGGAGGTTGTCTTAATAAGAGCAAAGAATTCACATTTTAGCATGAAAATAACATGCATTTTAATAGAACATATCATTCATCACTTAACAAGTGCTTCCCTATTGCTTTCCCATTGCCACTTCTCCCTTCATAATTTTGATGGATTTTGGAAACAGAAGTGGGTTTTCCCTTTAGAGTTTCACAATTAATCTATGCCAAGTTTAGTGCAAAGTTCAGTTCTCTTGCAAATAGCAGCCACTATTTGGCAGTTCATCTGTCATATCCTGGCTTGGCTCCCTGTGTTTACTATGAAATATGACTGCCAGCAGTGCTGAGGGAACTATTGGAAGTTTACATTGATTAAAAAGGGATATATGAAGAAAATTTACAGGAGCTTACTTCTAACTCGGGAGTTTACCTCTAGCTGGAAAACACCAATGTCAAAGCTATTTCCTCAATAATCTGTGTAAGTCACTTATTGCATACTTAACACTGGGAAGTCTTAAAACTGCTTTAACAACTAATAACTTAATTGCTGTTAATAATACAGGTAATTAGTACTGACAATGTAGTAATTATTAGTAATACAGTTATTTAAAGTGTAACCTATAGGTTCAAGGGTAGTTCTGAATGTGTGAATAGCCCGTGTTAATATGGGGAATAAGATGGAAAGGTTTTAACATCTGTGATGGATGTATAGTGATCTTTCTCTGTATGTTCTCAGACTTGCTTGCAAAATAACAATAGTTTGTGTGCTTCAATTTACCAAAAACAAAAAAACGCATAGGATTGAAGCAGAAAATAGGATTGATCCAACCCAATTTATTTATTCACATGAATGGTTTTACTTCATTGCTTTAGAATAATGCTCTTCTTGGTGTTTTGTGGTTACATAGAGCTAAGTGCCGGAGTACATGGGGCCTTGCTCACTGTTTTGTAGTGAGTGCAGTAGAGCTGTCCTTACATGTCACAACATTTTTAAGCCACAGACACACCCCTGGTTAACTTAATTACCATGTATATTCCATTGATTGAAATGGAATTATCTGGAAGCGCTTGATACAATTTCTGTATAATATACAGGTTCCATGTATTTAGTAGACATTCATTATAATAATTTCCCATAGTTCTTTCCCCCCATGTCATTACTTTATACTTATAAATACCACTCATGTCAGATGTTAAATACAACTTTCAAAATCTGTTTATTCAGGATCATTCTTAGAAGCTGGGGGTTTGTCCTTCTCAGCAGCAGATGTGCTTACAAATAATGGTTAAGTGTCTGTATTTATAAGGCAACAAGTCCCCTTATGTCTTCTAAACAAAACAATTTAAGGAAGAATTAACTTCAAAAATGGGTTCTAATTTGTTTGGAAGGCATATAGTCCAAGGCAATCCATCAGATAATCCTTCAGCAAAGCAATGTTCCCATGACCTGCACCACAAGACCCATTAGCTATATCTTTAATAAATAGCGAAACAGATGTTCTCCGGCGCAGTGAATGTCATTCCATTTAGGTTAACTGTGTTTACAAAATGAATATGGTTGTTACTAGTTTGCATGTCATATCTCAAGCTGCATAACCAACAGAACTAGTGAAATAGTCTCAAATTGAATTCTTAATGTAAAGTCTTTACTTGTTCTCCCCGATACTGTATATCTAATTTCTGGCTGTGCAGTGAAAACCAATGGTCATAGATTCGTCATAAACCTTAGAATCATTACCAAGAAAATTCACACAAAGAATACTTACTGAAACAAACAAGCAGAAAACCTTCACAGAGCATAATATGGCAAAATAGTAAATTCTGAAGGTAAGATTTTGCCTTCTTGGTCATATTTTTATGATAATTACTGATAGAAGTTCCTAAATTTCTTGAGAAAGTTCTTATCCTAGGGGAATCTTTTCTGCGTGAAGAAAGAGTTGGCAGATTTTCCATTGTGTGCAACCATCCCATGCCTTGCTTTGGATTTTTTGGAAAGCTTTTCTCAGCAGAAACAACTTGAAAAGTTGGTTACTTTTTTAAGGCAGTTTGATAATTCTGATGTGAAGGTATATTAATATAAAATGTAAACAGAAGAAAAACATTTTGATGTCTCATTTTGGGGTTATGGTTTTGTTCAAGATGTTTTAATGCATCGAAGACCCAGCATTTCTTAATCTGCATGGTCTTTTCTGAAAAGAATGTAAGAATTTATTTTAGTCCCCAATGAATGTTTTTCAATGAAGAAAACTTACTGCTCTCCCCAACTTCTGATCGAGATTGTGCAGTGAGAGCTTGGACTAAAATAGACTTGGGGCTGAAATCGGTCATAACGGATACCAAAGTACAGGTGATGTGCGCAGGAGGACAGAGCTGTCACACCGTGTGTTTGTGCAGTGTGCATCTCCAAGTGTTGGGAACAGGCTGTGGGAATCTGGTGTATGTGAAGTTCTGTGGCTGTGTATACGTAGAATGAGCCTGCCATGGGTGAAGATACTGAAGATGCGATTTCTTCCTTTTATACAAATGTTTTTAGCTTTCCAAAGGGGACCTCTGCTGCTAGAGAAAGAACAGATGTGTTTGGACACGTGGTACATATAAGTGATTTGGGTGTATTCCCTTCCACTGGTCCTAAATTAGAAATCATTTCCAAGCTTCTTGTGGCCTTAAAATGTCCTCACTTTAAGTTGCTCTATTCAAAAATGAGATGGGAACAGCAGTCTGTAAGATATTTACTACATACCAAGTTAGAATTTGTTCACTTTCATTTACAATAATATAGATTATAAATTGCAACATTTCAAATTGAGCCCATCTTCAGGGTCCTGATCTTACAGCCACTTGACTATTTCTCATTAGCCCCTTGGCAGTTACTTCCCTCCTCTCCTGGTACAATTGGTGTCATCATTTCAGAATGGTGACAATGTCCAGTCAGCAAATCGGGGGGTTTCAGTGGAGATGAGTCACGGGAACAAGCCTGTGTTCTCTGATGCAGTTCTGACATAGTCTTTCTTACAACACCAAAGCAAAAGAATCTCTTTCTGTTTTTTCCCTACAGGATCCCAGAAGCAAGCACAAATTTAAGATCCACACCTATGGGAGCCCGACCTTCTGTGACCATTGTGGGTCACTGCTTTATGGGCTTCTGCACCAAGGGATGAAATGTGACAGTAAGTGAAGCATTTCTGTGTTATCAAAAGGGTGCTTTAGAAAGTAAGTGGAAACACTGGGTAACAGCTTCTTAGCTCCTTTCTGTGGAAAATACCATTTCAAATGTCAGCTATTTATAGTAATGTTACATTTCAAGTGGGTATTTCAGTACTGTAATGATATATTGATGAAAATCACCTCTGTTACTGAGAACACGGTGTATTCAGTTTGATGTGGCTGAAGAGCCTTTGCCGCTCCAGTTTTGAGGTAGCCTCTTTTTAGACTGGTCAGGGTGAATGTGCTGTTGAAGACTGAAATTTGAGTTCAGTTGGTAGCCAAAGTCCAATATTTCACTTGTATTTCCTTCTTCTTGGAAGTCTCCTGCTAGAAAAGTCAAATAATCAATTTAAACCTACCTCCCATTGTTGCTAATGCTGGCACGAGTGCTCTGTTTTCTTAACCATATTCCCAGCAAATCCTTATTCCATTTTCACTTTTTTCCCTTGCACTTCATTAATGATACCTTTAGTTTTCTGAAGTAGATGATTTAATTCTCTCTTTCATTCACTGTCTACAAAACCTAAGATGCATACTAGCCATGTCCTTCAGTGGAAAATGTACAGCTGTAACCTGAAAGTCTTGCCAACAGTTAAGCACTGTAATCTTCGCTTTCTCCTCTCTCAGTGTTTGCAGTGTAGTCGTATTATTAGCTTCTCATGACTGTCTGAACCACTTTTATACCCACAGCCTGTGACATGAACGTTCATAAGCAATGTGTAATAAACGTCCCAAGCCTCTGTGGCATGGATCACACAGAGAAACGAGGAAGGATTTATCTGAAAGCTGAAGTCATTGGTGACAAACTGGAAGTAACAGGTAAACAACTTTGGAATTTTGCAGGTTTTTAAGTGTATAATACACCATGTGGGCTTACGTGCCTTTGTCACACCTTTGTGTATTAAGGCCGGTGATGGAGTATTTCCCTTCAGAAGTGTGAGGATTTCATTCGACGTGTCCTTGAATCAAGAAGCTATGAACTGGTTTTCACAAAGATGAACATACAAATGGAAACTGTAGCAATAGCTTTAAAAACTTATGAATATTCATTAGAAAATAACTGTGATGTCAGTTTTTCATGTACAGAGCAGCCCAGTAGGACAGCTGTAGCTGTTCAGGAAGTTAGCCATCATCTTCAGAAGTACTCTGGACTTTCATCAGCTGAGGAGTTGTTTCCTGCATTTCAGAGTATTTAATAAACAAAAGCAACTTGGATTCAATCCCAAATGTTACTGCCAGGGAGTTATGAAATAAAAAAGAAATCACCACATTCTGTAAGGTGAAGGTTACCCTGGTGGGAATGAGGGAGAGAGGGGAGGAAAGAGAGGCTGGCAGTTCATTTCTCCCAGGATTTAGGAGTGCGCTTTGGTTGTGCACATCCCAGCGACCCATTCCAGCTCTGAAGTTCCAGAAAAAACCTCTGGAAAATGTATTTTGTGGGATGAAGGATTGGTTTGTCCCCCTAAAGAGACATGTAGAATGTTGTTTAACTCCAACAGGACTTCCTTGTTCTGTATCAGAAAGCGGAGTTTATTGCTCAGGGTCTGCATGAGAATTTGTATTTGCAGCATGTTACATTTGTTCACTGTGTCCCTTCTTGTTCAGCTGGGGTCAGCTTTTAATGAATGTATCTGATACCTGAAATGTAAAGTTGGGAGTGAACTTTATTATTGATTTTGCCTTTCTGTTGGACACAAATAATGCAAACAATTTTCTTTGCCAGCCACACTGCAGTGTGTTTACTCAAAGGGAGGCCACAGGACAGGAATTGGGATGAACAGAAGTTAAATAAGGGAGGGAATGACAACAAAATCTTTATTAGTATTTTTTTATAAGTGTAGAGGTAAGTCTGCAAAACAAAATTCTAAAAGAAAAACCTGATTTTATTATGGCTCGAAATTTTAAGGAAATTTAAACTATGTTCTGTGGTAACTAGAACCAAAATAAGTATGATCTCATGTAGGAAATGGACTAGAAGATGCTCATAAAACACAAATCATCAAAAGCTTTTACCTCAGGAGAATGTGCTGGTTAGTGTGTGACCAGCACTGAAGGCAACAAATCTACACGTACACTGACACGTCTGCAAAAGTGGGACTGCAAGAGACTGAATTCAGTGTCCACCCTGAAACAAGAACAGGGTACCACTCCTGCATTTCTTCTGGGGGGAATGAGTCTCAATAGAGACTATACTCACTGTAGCCAACAGAAAGGAAATCAGAGCATTGCACTGAATTCTCACAGCTCACAGAACCAGCACACTCCTGGCACTGTATTCATCCATAGCTTAGTTGTCTCTAAATCCAAACAGCTTCACGATCTCCTGCCGGACCTTGTAAAATGTAGAAATACGATAGTTAGAAAGGATCAGAGTGGATCCCAAGTGATACCTCATTGTAGCTTAACTTCTCTGATAGCTTCCTGTTGACGTAGGAGGGGTAAAGTTGTCCAAGGTGCTGTCATTAACAGAGAAGTGGTTTCTCGAAGTAGCGAGCCATTTCAGAGATGCTGATGCAGATTCTAAAAGTAATTGTACCATGAGAGAGATACTAATTCGAAACTCATCCAAGTGACTAAATTTAGTGTTTGCATTATTTTAGGCTGCTTTGCAGCAAGGTTCTTAAATATGGCTTAAACTTTCTGCCATAATGCACATAATTTGACAAATAACACATAGTTATTGTCTGATGATTCCGCAGGTTTATAATCATTGTAGGGGCAAAAACGTTTGTCACAAGTGTGTGGTACCAAGGCACTATAAAGCAATTACACAAATGGTTATTCTTTCAGTTCACAGTTTTATTAGAGAAGATCTTGTCTGAGATGTGAACGTGGTAAAATTGTCACAAGTATTTTGTAGGTTTCCTCCTGTAGCTCTTTTTGGTGCAGCCGGACTTGGCAAATGCTGTTACTTCTGTGTTTATAAATAAGACATTTCCATCCTGCAGTGAAGCAGGTTTCTGGACAACAAGAAAAGCCATTTACTAGAAGCTTGTTGTGTATATAACAATTACAGTGCTCTTAAGTTCTTTTGGTTGAGGCTTGTCAGCATTTCCAAGCTTTCAGAAAACTCCTTTAAATAAGAATGACAGTTGCTCTGAAAGGCAGATCCTTTTTTTCCCATAAAAAATACTGTACAGACTAAACCCACACAGGGTGAGGTTTCGGATGCCTTTTGTGCATGTTTAACAGCAAAGAAAATTAGTAGTTGTCAAGTAGTTCATGGACATATTCCTGTGCAAAACATTTGAACTCCTTTTCTCCTGGTATGGCACTGCTTCTACCATATTTATTGATAAAACCTTTGCTAGAATATGCAGTTCCCAGAGCTGCCAAATACGACACCACTGCATTTAGCTTTGGGAAAGGAGGTGAATTAAACACCCAGGAGGTTTATGAACAGCAGGAAAAATAATCAATGATTGGCTGTTTAGTTTGAGCCTTTGCCTGAATCTTTATCAAAGGAATTACTCTGTAGGTGTTGAACTCCTCCAGCTGAATTCCTTAATATCTCTGCTCTGCATCCTGTTTTGGTTGTTAATTAGCTCCTGCTGATTCGATCCTAGCCAGCCTTGATTGCATGCAAAACATTTGTGCTGCTAAATGGAGACCTGCCATTCTGGTTGGCATCTTGCAAATCACTTTGATGGGCAACTCAACCATCCCAGTCCCAGCCAGGGCACGCATCAGTGATGCGGCACCCTTAACACCGCCTGCAAGATGTGCTCATTTAAGGGACACTGTTTAATCCATCATAATTTGGTTTTACTTCTGCATAATTGCTTTGAGGGTTTTGTGGCAGCTTTTGTTTCCAGAACGGCCACAATGCACACACACAGAGTAAAACTGAGTGGTTTACTGAGAAAATATTGTAAATAGGACTGGTTTTTTTCCCTCTGAATACAAGGGAGAATCAAGGCGGAGCACTGCTGAATGGAGCTGGCCAGTGGTTCAGCCAGGTTATCTGAAATACCCAAGTATTTGGGTAAGATTTGAATTGAACTAATAGTGGGAATGATTCAGTCCTATATGAAAACATAATGATTTCCAGTTTATGAGGGCAAATCCTCAGTCTGGGTGCTTGAAGGTAGATATTCAGTCTTTTCTGTCTGTTAGGGACTGCAATGCTTTTCACAAACAAGTAGGAATTTCGTATGGGCACACTTTGCCAAACTTCATCATTCCAGGGCTAGTCAGGATGCCTCGTTCAGTGCTCATTTGTGTTGCACTTCTTAAATAGCAGTATTTTATAGCTACTAGCTTGAGAGTTACAGTGAATATCAATAATTCATTGCACTTGCAGTAAATCAACGTGGTAGTTCTCTTTTTATAGGAACACTCCTGACTTGCTTTTTTCTGAAATCACTGAATTCATGACCCTTTCATGGATTGGACTGAGTTGGGGATTTTGCTTTTAGGCAAAGTAAAGCAGGTTTGGCTATTTTTAATCTATGCTTTTGCACTGAATTTTCTTCCTCCTGATGTGCATTAGAAGTTTTGTCACTCTTCCATTTACTTCTTGACCCATCCGATAATTCCGAGCTCTTCCGATGAGTTGGCAGGTGGCTGAATCACAGTTTTGATTTCTCTTTTTTTAGTGAGTAAACAGTAACCTTTGTGAGAAAATAACCCCATCTGCCACTTTATGGGGATCCTAAACTGTGACCTGTGAGCTGCTGGGAGTTGGATTTGGCAGGAGCTGACACTAAGGAGCTGGCCTCCCGACACAGGCACTGGTTTAGAGGCAGGGTGTTAGTGACTCGCTGTCAGCTAATGCACCCTGCTGTTACATAAATGTTATTAAAATACATATATACACAGCCCAGAGGTTTCAGGGTTTTCAAAGTGTATTTTTCCTAGCTGGAAGAATACAGAAGATCTGGTTTTATTCTTCACTGATGCTTCTGTTACTTAAAAGAAGAGGAAACCTGGCAGCGACCTCGGCAGAGGTTGGGAGCACGTAACAGGCTCTCCAGCCATCATCTCTCTAGGAGTTCTGTACTCCTCACCGTACATTTTTCACATCATTTATGACTGTCTGGCTGCTGAGCCACCTATGGCACTGCACGTTAATGTCTTGTCACGCTGCTCGCTGCAGGCAGCAGGGTGAAGAGCCTCTGCCCAAACAAGCTTGAGGGGAATTTGGGCACATTTCTAGATGCTTGTAAAAATGTTTCCTTAAAGGATCTTCCACCACACGCACAGAGACATAATTCTACTTACGATTGTCTAGGTCAGTATTAGTCTGATAGCATTAATTTCATAATATCCACAACTTTAAAAGAGAACATAGATGAATATTCTGGCTGTTTGTCCAGCTTTTAGTACCAAATACCTATAAAGTGGTCCCAAATAATGACTTGCATGAGGGAGGCATTTTTAACATCTCCAAAGTACAAATCTCATGTTTTATCTCACCAATACCTGATCTCTTTTCTGGCATTGGCAGAACCTGCAGGGTCGCTGCATTCATTATAGAAAGAGCTCTGCCTTTTACAAGTGCCAGCCCCGGCAGCAGCTGAAATCGTCCTGTTTCATTCATTACATTTAATTTACCATAAAGAAATAGGCAGTGCGTAGCATTTGAAAGCAAGATTAGCGTTTCAGAAATGGCCATCTGCATGCATATAACAAATTGAACTGAAATGCTACATACTTATGTAGGAGTATAAACAGATAGGAGTTAAAATTTAATAGTCCAAATCCCTTTTCAGATGATTAGATACATCTTGTGTGAAGACTTACGTTTTATTAAGTGCCTGTCCTACCCAGTAGTACTTTTTTTTTATGGTGGTAATTCTTATAAAGGTAATCTTATAGAATACAGTTGCTCCTATGGGATTTCCAATTGAAATCAAAGCCTGAGAGCCTTTTGCAGACACCAAGTACTTATTGAGTACCATTAGAGATGATGGTACGTTGTTTTGTTAGTAGGAATCTGAATAAATACAGGGGAGGAAAGGATCCTGCAACATTGGTTCATTTCTCATCTTGTTCTAGGAAGGAAATTAATCATCTGCTCTTGTGTGTAAATCACCTGTGAAGGGCAGGAGTTCCAGTCATCTACGTTCATTAGATGCTGGTCTCAGGAGGGATATTAAAAGACATTTTAGCTGCTAGGGGAGTAGTTATGGAATAGAGAAAAGTCTCATCTCTGAAAGGTCTTAGTGATGAAAACTGTATAGAAATTGGACATTGCCTGAAAAGCAGGATCTGGTTTGGAGCCGGTTGTACAAGAGTCACAACCAGCTCCAGCAGGCAAGCAGTCAGTCTGAATAAAATCAGATCACCTTAATAAAATCCTCAGTGAAAGATGAGCAGTTTTGGAGGCAGCTTTGGATTTTGCATTGAGAGAGTACAAGTACACAGACTGGGAGAAAGAGTATTGTCTGTAATAAGTAAATCTTTTATACTGTGTGTAAGGCGAGTGTGGTAATGTACTAGGGAGAAAGTTCCTTGGTTGGGAATACTGTTACCCACCTAAGTAATCTGTGTAGTGGGCAGGTCACTGGAATCTGTATCAAATTACTTAAGGAAGTAATAAGAATTATGGAATAATTTACTAATGCTTTCTTGTGGGAAGACAGGAACTCCAGGATATACTGGAGCTAACAGCCAGCTCCATTTCTTTCATTTTGCTGGATAGTTTGCCAGAGAGACCATTTGAGACTTGAATCATCTTGTAAAAGCAGCTATTCATGTGTGATTGAGAGATTTCTGCTCATCTGAGTTGCCTGCAGGGAGTTAAAGATTGGCAAGAAATGGTTGCTGTGATTAGTAAACTGGTTTATTATCAACATTTGGGAATTCAGGAAAAAGGTAGCTGTGACTCACTTGAAAAGGAACTGAATAAACTCACGCTGTTGATAATTCAGCTTTGTTATAGGGACAGTAGCATTTATTTATTCATTCCCATGACTAAATTTGTTTGCTGGTATCACAAGAAGTTACAAATCCATAACTGCATGGGGCTCGCAACTTTTAACCTATAAGATCTCATGAAAGAAGTTCTGGGTTTGTCATCCGCAATCTGAGCTCCTCAAAACGCTGCCTGAATTTCTTCTCTTTACATAAAATGTCAGTTGTTCTCTACCAGCCCACTCTCTCTTATTTAGATGTTTATTTAAAGTATGAATGCCTAAGAACCAGCTCTGTATTTGCTTATGGCTTTAGACTATTCCTGGAAAAGTGGGCGTCCCAGTTTTAGGCATGGCTTCTGGATGGATACTGCTGGATATAAGTAGCACATATATAAGAACAGCCATAGGACAGTCATCAAATATTCTACATTTTCTGCTGAATCACCATTATGATGTTGTCTTCTTTAGCCATGAGGAGGAAAATGGCACATTTTTTCTCTATGACAAGTTGACAAATACTTCTGGTTTTCAGAAGGAAAACCTGGGCAATGTTGGATTTGTTAGAAACTTCAACATATACTTTCCTTTAATGTGTGTTTTCATCTGAGTGCTTTCTCAGCCCCTGTTAAGAGTCTAATCTGAACAAAATGTTGAGAAGTGTATCTTTTACCAGCTACTTTGCTCAGTACAGAAGTCGTTGATAGTTATAACTTTATAGTTGTGACAGAAGACTGTCAAGTGGTAGTTTAAGTTTCACCCAAGTTACACTCCAAGTGATGCTGAACTGTATCTCACTTCAGCCATCTGCAAATTAGAGTGACATCTCTATCACAGTGTTGAGTTTGATTAACTGGTAATTATAGAGCAGTATGAGATTGCTTGCCATCCTTACAGCTGTAGCAGAATCCAGCCACAGTAAATTGATGTATTTTCTTGGTGTTATTTTTCATTTCACTTTAAATGTCTTTATTTCTCATTTCACTTTTTGTGTTTCAACCACACACAAGAGGTAGTGCCTTTGGTGGGGAGGGGAAATCTCTCCTCAGTCCTCTTGCAGAAACCTGACCTATCCTGTTAAAAATAGGGTGCTGTTAAAGAGGTGGACCACTTAGATGCTAATTCTTGATAAGCACTCTTTAGCACAAGTATCTTCATGCTGTTTCCTCAAGAAAAGAAGTGCTAAGTCAGTGAAGAAAGATGTCTAAGGGTACTAATTATGCAGACAAAAGTGCAAATGGGCCAGATAGTTTAAAACAAGGAGTGAGATAATGACTTCTTTGGCAGCCTGTATTTAGTAGATGTTGCTTCTTTCCTTCCCAGTTCATTTCTGAAGTTCTTTTCTGGTATTTGGAGGGCTTTTTTCCTTTTATGTGTTTGCTGCGAAAAGAAGAACTAGTCTTACACAGGCTGCCACCTCCTCCTGCTGTCAGGGCTGGTTTCTAGGCATGGATCAAGGCTAATCGGGGCTGGCTTTCTCCAGGAGCTCTCCATAGCGCAGCCTCAAGGTAAAATTTAACCATGAAGGCACCGTGTTAAGCAATTTTATTCAAGGAATTTTAATGGCAAACTTATTAGTGTGTGTTTCTGGGAAGCTGGAGAACACATAGAGCGTTCTGCTCCTTACTAATGCCAAACTACAGTATAGAAATAATAATAGAGAATACAAATCAGAAGGTGGATTTTGAAGCAGTAGTTCATGTGCCAAACCTGGCAGTGCAGTCCCAAGTGCTATGTACAAGAAGACAAAAAAAACCCTCAAGATCCAAAGTAAAACCACATATAAGATGAGAGAGCGAGCAATTTGCATTGAAAGCTGTCACTTCATCCTTCACTCACTTATGGTTCTTAGTCCCTTTGGGACTGTAAATATTCAACTGAAGCAAGTTACTGAATCTTGATGTTATTCCTCAAAAGTGTTTGACAATCCCTTTCAGTGTGCTTAATTTTAGTATTGGATAAAGGTTTCTTTTGCATGGGTTGAGAACAGAAGAGGTTTTCCAGCTGACCACTGCATGCAGAGACCCTCAAAAGGCAAACTCAGAGTAAAATGAGAGTGGAGGCAATTTCTTTGGACTGAAAGCTATCATTTCCCCAGTTGCAAAGCACTGTCAGCTTCAGACAGGGATTGTGGAAAACTGCAGATGAAACACTGCAAGAAAAATGCATGTTTCTGTTTTGTTCTATTAAATCATGGTGTATTTTTTCTGGTACAATTCCTTGAGTAACATAGTGAATAGAAGTACATTTTATCTTAAGATTTTAGCCCATACACATTTTCTGCCTCATTTTAAAAACACAGATTCAAGAAACAAAACTTCATCATTATCAGCTGTTGGTTCACGTTAATGTGATTCCTTTCCAGACAAGGTCTAATTGCAATAATTAATCTACATCAGGGTGTCTGTTCTGCATGAGAATTATCTTGACAAATAAACTAGCGTGTTCCAAATAAGTAGCTTGCATTCCTGTACTCTACCTTCTTTCTACAGCCATTTTGGATATAAGGTACCAGTTATATCTGGTACTTCTCTCTTCCAACTTGTTCCACCACATCTAATCCTCTCACTAAATGGAGCAGGTTGGACTGCTTGGAATTACTAATTTCATGTGGCAGTGGCTGTTGTTTTCCCTCAGTTTTTTCCCTCTACAGCTTGAATCAAATGACACAACAGCTAAGGAGTAGATTTGCACTAAATCATTACTTAGCAGTTATGTCATTTGAAAGAACACAATCTTTACCAACACTCTTTCCATCACGTAAAAGGAGTCTGTCAGCCCAGAGCTACTTAACATCAGCATGTGAATACATACCTGTTCTGTGCTTTGCATGCATTGTCCATCTGTTTCTGTTTCAGTAGCACACAGTTGTCAGTCCACCACAGCCCTGCCTTTATTTCTAAAGGGAGAACAAAAGACACTTTGAAAAGACATACTTCAGCTGGTTTACACGTCATTAGAGTGTCCTCCTCTTACTCTATAAATAATGAGAGAAAATGAGACTTTATAAAAGATCTGTGTTGCTTGGATGCCATTCAGTCTCCATTCTGGGAAATAGCAGGTTGAAATCCTGGGAAGGTCTGTAATTTTCATTCATAATATGAAATGCTGTTTAAATCTGGGGAAAAGAAGGAGAGAGCCTTGAGCAAACCATATCTATCTTTTGCTGAAGGTCTCCTCTGATTGAGTTCTTAAGTGACTAGAGCTCAGCTTTTTGTAGGAAACGTTTTCCATCAGGAGCTATGAGGTAACTTAAGGGTTGATCTTCCCTAAATTTCCTTTCAGATCTCTTCAGTTAAGTAGATAAATTTAAAGAGCCCTCCTGAGGTTGACTCTGTGAAAGCAGTAGCTGAGGACACAGTCAAAGTTTAGTGACTCCTAAACGCTGGTCTTCCTTCATACCCTAGGAACCATGTCACCCTCAAAGCTTCTTGGTATTTTCCTTCCAGGACCAATTCTAATCTTAAACTATGAATCTCACAAAAGAATTCCTGAATGAAAGCTGTTTTCTGCCCAGAACAAGCCCAGAGGATTGCTGCTCTCTGTAGGTTTTGAGATGCCCTGTTGTGAGCACTGAATTCCCCATCCCATCTCAACCACTGCAGTTCATCACAGCACAACAGAGTGGGATGGGGTTTGCACAGCATGAGGAAAATTCACCTCTTCTGCTGAGGTTCAGCAGGAGCTGATGGCTCAGTGCTGTTAATGCAGAATAAAACCTTACTGTAGTATGAATGTTATGTGGGTGTTATGCTGGTCCTCTGCAAGAGGGGGATGGCAGTGCTGTCTTCGCTCATACATTGGAATACTTCACTCCCCTTCAGTGACTCCTGAGCTGCTTAATGCACCTCACAAGTGCTGCAGGAACTCCAGCTGGGCTGAAACCCAAAAGCTGCCAAGCCCCCAGTAAGAGCCATTTTGTAACCCATCATTCGTGCCTTGTTCCAGGGATGTGGCTTTGCAGGGAATGGTACCCCTTGCAGATTGCTGACTATTCTTGTCTCTCTTTGGGGATCAGTAGCAACAAGAGATATATTAACTCACTTCATGCCTTCTTTTGACATTGCAAAAATAGAAGCTGCATTAGCATTTTTTGTGAAGCTGAATTTAAACTTGTCTTCTCTGCACTTTTACTTTGGTTGCTGTCATGATAAAATGCTTACAGTGATTCCATCTGACAGCAAATGAACCAGGAATCCGAGGGACGTTTGGTGTTAGATACCTTCCAAGGAAGGATTGTGGCAAATAAGCTATCTTCTGAAATCTATTATGATCTGGCTATGTCACCTTTATAGTATTTGGCTGATAGTCCTGTATTTGTAATAACCTAAGACTGATGAGGAAATAAAAGATCTGCACTTAAAAATTTATAGTGATGGATTTGGGCATTTAATCATTCCATTGCAGGAAAAGAGCTGCCTGAAAAGTGCTTCTTGTTTGTGAATTGCTCTTCTCTCCTGTCATTTCTCTCTACTGTTCTTATAAGTAACACTAAGTGCAGCCTTACTTTACAGCAAGTAGCTTCTTCCATGCCAAGTCTGACAAATGGTTTCATGTCTTACTTGTTTTATTTTCCATGTTTCAATAACTGCTTTTGACATATAACTGCTTTCTTTATGTTGATTTGTAGTCCTATACAAATCAGCTGTGTTTTCTGTTGACAGTGCGAGAAGCAAAAAACCTAATTCCCATGGATCCAAATGGGCTTTCAGATCCTTATGTTAAACTGAAGCTCATCCCAGATCCTAAGAATGAAAGTAAGCAAAAAACAAAAACCATCCGTTCTACTCTGAATCCAGACTGGAATGAAACATTCACGTTGTAAGTTTAACACCTTTTAATGAAGTACCTGTGTCTGGATTGATTCTTTCATTTCAGTGTTGCATTGAAAGTTCCTCTATTTCTGTCCTTTTTAGTAAATTAAAACCTGCAGACAAAGATCGACGGTTATCAGTAGAGGTCTGGGACTGGGATCGAACAACCAGAAATGATTTCATGGGATCCCTTTCATTTGGAGTGTCAGAGCTTATGAAGATGCCAGCCTGTGGATGGTAAGAGTTTCTGAAAAGAGAGGAGAGAATATAACACATGCCAGTATTTTTCTTCAGTATAATCAATCTGGTTTGGAGTTTTTCGCTGTATTTCGGGCTATGAATTCACTGAAAATGCAACTAAACCTAAGAAACAGATTATTTATAACAAAAGAGGATAAGAAAAGGAATGCTTTTCTTTGGTGGTGTTCATGAAGCTTCTGCTGTGCACTCAGTTCTGTGTACATGGTCTTGTGATAAGACTTTTATTTTTATCATGAATATGATATATTCATTACAAAGTGTATCATATTATATAAAGCTCTGCAAATTCAAAGTACATGGGAACAGATCTTATAAAGTGCCATCTTATTTCCTAACAAGCAAACTAGGGATAGAACTCATCACATTGTCTTAAAAAGTGCCTTTTGTCAATTGTCTATGGCTATAGAAGCACTGGAGACAAAAGTTCTTCAAGGTTGATGTCTCCCGTCATACCCCAGGATGGTGGAGTTTCCTTGTCCATTAAACTGCCTTGGCAGATAGTTTTGGATTAAAGTTCTAACATTAGGTTAAGTATCTTCTGTTTCTGAGTTTGCTTTAGATCTTTCAAAGCGGTTCTTCGCATATCTGTGACATTGATACAAACCACACTTAATACAATTAAATCCCATGTTAAATCTAACAGCACTTTAGCTGTGCAGTCACTGTTGTTTTCTCAAATGTTCCACAGGTACAAGCTGCTGAATCAAGAAGAAGGTGAATATTATAATGTTCCAATTCCAGATGCTGATGAAGATGGAAACGCAGAGCTCCGGCAGAAGTTTGAGGTGAGGATTAAACACAAATGGGTACAACTGTATATTACATACACTTTTCACTGTATTACCAAAAACCCCATGTATTACAAGATACATTTTAGAGTGCTACTGTTTCTGTTGCCTGTGACAGCCCTATGTGCCTTTGGGTTTCTTGGAGGTTGGACCACATGGTGTAACTCAGTAGTTGTACCATTTTTTCTGACAGTCCAGCTTCTCTCCTCTGACACTTGTAAGTTGGGATTTGAAAATCATTTTTGTCAAGTATATGTAATAATTTCAATGTCTTTTAATCCTTGCTGCAAAATCTGCCAGCCCTTGTCACTCTTATCTCCATTAGTTGACAAATTAAACTATCAGAAGCAACGGTATTTTAATACTCAGAACTTTTCACACTAAATGCTTTTTCTTCTAAAGAAAATATTTACAGTGTTAATTACTGATTATTTGGAGCCTCCAAACCTTTGTAGATGTGAGATTCTGACAGCTTTTATGTGGGTATGGAATTTTGAAGGGTTGGAAGTGTTGCTGGTTATGTGCAGAAAAGAAACACTGAAGAAAGGCAATACTTCCCGCAGTCTTCCTGCCTCCTGTGGTGCAGATTGGAGTGGTTGGTAGTCACAAGCATGGTCTCGTTGTGCCATGCAAAGGAATTGCTTCTTAATGAACAGACTTAGCCAGCAACTCTGCCTCTTCTGGCAGCTATAGCCAATATTACAGCAAAACACTTGCTGGCCATTCAAACCAGCAACAGGAAAGGTAGGGTTTGGGAAGCGACGTGTTTTGCTAATGGCTGTACTGCATTCAGCTCCTCTGACTTGACTGCTCTTCCCAGCTGCATACACAGCATTGAATTTGAAATCTTCCAATCTACACTATTGTTTCCTTTTTTCTGGTTGAACATTTGCAACTCTGGTATAACTGTATATCCAGAAATAATTAATGTACCTGTTGTGCATAAACAGACACGCCTGTACCTTGCAACCTGAAATGGCAATTTCTTATGTTCACCATCAGGCAGAATTCTACATTGTTATTAGAAAAGATGGGTTAACCCAAGAAAGTGAGGAAAAACGGCACATGTTCAACTTTCAAGAAAGAAAAACAAAAGGTGCATCAGTTTCTTCTGAACACATTTGGATCAGCTACCATATTTTTGTCTGCAGCATGAACTATGATTTTTGTTACACATTTGAGAAGTACTTAAATCTCCATTCCATTTTCTTTTCTTTACAATTGTGACCTGACCAGTGTGATTTTATTTTGCTGCACTAGGTCATTTTCTATTCAAGATCATATTTACTTTTTATCCTCCCAGAAAAAGAGTAGCTTCAAAAGTAATTCTTTTCACCTATTCCATGTCTCTGTGCAATATATAGAGAGTCTGGAAATGGGTGGATATGTATATGTTGGTGATACGGTTATAGAAATCTATCTGTTTTTTCTCAGGACAGAGGCAGCACAAAGACAAATCACTAAGATTGTCTATTTGAAAATGTCAGTTATTATATGCAGTATGTTTGCATATTGAATTTGCAATCTCTTAGGTTATTTTCTTAAGCCTACTGTAAATACATTGGTTGCAGAATAAACAGTCAGGGTTTATCCGTGTCCTGCAATGAAGTGAAGTAGAAATCATGAGAGGTTGCATTGTGTAAAGCTACTGGACTGGGTCCCAGAAATGGCAGCTTCACATGGGGTCAGCCCTGCCCCAGAAATAATTAGTCTGTCTCAAGTCTAATTAGTTCAGCTTCAGCACTGTGTATTTGAAGCTTTCCCTCTCCTGCAGGTAGCCTGGTTGGTGCTATTTTAATGGTCTGAATAAATCAAGGAAAGGGAATAGGTTTTCCGTGAACACAGTGGCTCCAGCAGTATCATTTAGAGTTGCATAATGAACAGTTCTAAAACTTAGTGATGATTTATGGGAATACTGGTAGCCAAACAAAATACGTGATTATAACTAGACCGAGGCTAGTATAGTGCAGTGTTACATGGTAAAAGGGTTTAGGTTCAGCCTCATACTCTCAACATTTACCACTGTAAGAAGGAAGAGGGGGAAGCAGCACTTCCAAATAATGTTCATATTTGGTTTCGAGGGGGATTACTGTTATAGCTTGTAAAAATAATCATCACAGATGTCTGAATGGTGGTATTTAACTTATTAGCTATTCTGGTATGGCACATAAGTGGTGCTGACTGATCATCTCTTACATTATTTTTCTTATCATATATATCTTGGCTTAAATAGTCATTTTATTTTAGGTACCCTGTACTAAGGAACAAGTAGATAGTGCTGAGAAACATGCTTCTATTTGTGATTTAATCATAGAATTGCTTAGGTTGGTAAAGACCTTTAAGAGTCCAGCCGCTAACCCAGCACTGCCAAGTCCACCACTAAGCCATGGTGGTGGCTTTAAGCACCACATCTACACTTCTTTTAAATCCCTCCCGGGATGGTGACACAAGCACTGCCCTGGGCAGGCTGTGAAATCTCTGAAACCAGGTTCTGGTCTTACAATAAATAAATCTAAGGCATTCTTAAAACTGACTTTGCCCTTTTGACTCAAGTTTAGAAACTTAACAGCTCTCCAAGAGCACTTAAGGGCTAACTCCCATTTAAATCAAATTTAAAGTATCTCTCTGTGTCTGCAGTTCAACAGACATCTTCAAGATTTGCCCTCAAGCTCTCACTGATTTCATACTGTTTACACAATCCTATTACATCCCTCGCACTCCACTTTAACAACCCCGACTTCTTATTTAAATGTGCTTTTTAGTGACACAAATCTCATTGATACACTGCTTTACTGACTGGACCTTCTGGCACAGATGCTTTAAGTCATTTATTCTGTGTAACCCTACCATCAAATAACTATACAAGATTATAAATAAGAAATAAGTAAGAGATTGAAACATTCTCTTCATTACATTTGTAATTGAACAGTAGAAGCTATTTGTGATGAGGAGTTTTCTCATGGCTCATTCTGACAGTTCTAAACCAGATGAAGAATTAACACCTGACTTGCACCCAGTAGTTAGAGATCCTAGCCAGCAAATGGGACCAAATTTGGAAAAGAAAGAGGAGGATTAAGTAGGATGGTGGTTTCATTAATGGAATCACAGAGACCTCACTAAGTAGATTTTTATATACTCTGTTGTGTAGCATCATATGAAGTTGTCCCCTGTATAGAAATCAAGTTACATTACGTGTAGGTGCAGTGCAGTGTTTCTCTACAACAAACTGTAATGAATCTATTTTCTGGATCTTGCCCTACAAATCAATTATCTGCTCATTTAGCAGTATGATCAAATCTGTCTTCAGTGATTTATAGGTGATACATCATTATTAATAGTTAGAGATAAAAATATACTCCTGTAGGAAGCGGAGGCAGGGTAAAATCTGTCACTGTTTTTCATTTGGTTTCAACCTTTGGGTGTGAATTTTCTCTCCGGAATGGTATTATTTGTGGCCATCTCAAAACGAAACTCTGCTCTCAACAGGCATATTCAGAGTAATTGTAGCTGCTCCATAACTGTCCATGCTGAGGTTGCCATGGGAACTCCCAACATTCCCAGGTGGCTCCGTGGACTCAAACCACCAAGTCTTTTAACCACAATATCTACTGTTTGTTATATACTTCTTACAGTATTTTGTTAGTCAAAAAAGCAGAATATTGACGTAATGCAACCTTATTGTAGTTTTCATACCTGGTTCTGATTTGAGCAGTAATTTTTGCCATTTAGAGCATTATTTCGTTATTTTATTTGAAGAAATGTGCAAATTCTAAAACTTCTGTTGTAAAAAGGTTTTTTTTAGTTTGCCAAGCCCCGTTTCCTGTAATTTGCTGCTTAGCAAAGCACTTCTTGGTACTTAAATAGCACCTTAGAATAATAATAGAATAGCGCTGGTTTAAAAGTAGGCTGGTTAATTATTCTGTCTGTCCCTTTCTTTCCACATCACTATCATGGAAAATGCTATTAAAAATAAAGCAGCTGTTGTGGTCCATAGCAATGATTTTTTTACTTAGAAAAAGAGCAGAGTAGCTGTATTTCTTACATATGGATACATTTATGAAGTACAAGGTATATTAAGTGATGGGAGCAATCTGAATCGCCTCAGTCAGCTTTAGTAATTAAAGTGACCCAAGCACGTTGTTATGAGGGAATAGGTTAGTGCTCGTATAACCTTAATTTTAAGGCACCCATGGGGAAGGTACATAATGGTTCTCCTGGTACATACTCTAAAGATGTCAGGCATTTTCCTTTGCTCTAATTATTTCTTTTACTCTGTATGGGTTTCAGTAGAGCAAAATCGTTCCCTTAGTTTCTGTGGGAGAGCTCAGGCTGCTGTTCCCACTGTGGGGATCCATATGGGACCATTCTGGTGGACCTCAGGATGTGCTTCCTGGGGATGTCCATCCACACCTACTGCTGCACCTCCAGCTTGATTAGGATTCCAGCTGAGACATCAAGTGTACGTGGCTTTTCCTGGCAATTAGTTTTGTACCATTCCATTTAATTAAATGAATAACAATGAAATCCCTCCACAATACAGTGACATTGTTCTGATAAGTGTGTTTTCTGCAAAATGATTACCAGTGAGTGTTAGTAAAATCAGGTACCATTTCCATCTATTAGGTGCCATCGTGGGCCAGATCTGTGAACCTGTGTGTGGTAGGAAGGCCAGGCAGAGTACCCAGGGAAAGTGGCCCTGCTGGTGTTGTACAGTGTATTTCCAGTCTCCCCTTTCTGGGATTGATTCAGCTACTGGATAAACCATCCAAGAGCAGCTCTTATTTGTTATTAGGCAGAAGTTCTTCCCTG